>CAUYON010130735.1:0-11336 GCA_963573935.1 Arctocebus calabarensis | reverse complement strand
CAGCCCGGGCCGCCAAACAACAATGACAGTTGCAACCAAAAAATGGCCAGGGGTTGTGGCCAGCGCCTGTGGTCCCAGCTACTTGGGAGGCAGAGGCAAGAGACTTGCTTGAGCCCAGGAATTGGAGGTTGCTGTGAGCTGTGATGCCACAGCACTCTATCTAGGGTGACAGCTTGAGGCTCTGTCTCAAAAAAAAAAAAAAAAGAAAAAGAAAGAAAGAAAATAAAATACTGAAATCTCATTTTCGAGACAGAGACTATTTTTCTTTTAGCTTCCACATGTCAGCCAAACCTTTAATTCCTAGTACATCTCCCTGGGTCAAGTCCTAAAAAGCAGAAAGATTTTAGACAGGACTTATTTTTATTATAAGGATTGTCCAAAAACAGGATGAGATTTGCTGCAAGGGAGTTAACTAGTGCTTGGAAGGTATTGTTTAGTGTTATAGGAAAAATTGAAACATGTTTCATGCTTAATGAACCAGATCATGTGTCTAAGGTTTTTTGGATCAGGCAACAAATATTGGAATACTGTGGTGACAAGATGGAAGTTGGATATTGGGGTATAAGCCAGATTCAACCGATACCTTAAAAATAATGAATTTGTTTCTGCAAAGAGAAATGAGTGTCAAGAGACATAAGCCTGGATTGGTTAAAATTCCTTTCCTTTGTGGACACTGAGCTCTTTCCCTTGCACTCACAAATGGAATCCAGAGAGTGCCTCAGAAGAAGAGTTTTGAGACATGGTTGGAAGGGTTGCTGAAATATTTAAAGTTGTGGCTCAGAGACTCAGCGGGGAAAGACAAAGGTGGAGTTACCCAGAGCTTCTAGGTCTCAGATCAGTAGCCTGAGTCCTGCTGGCAATGTAGAGAACATTTCAAACTCCTGTGCCAAACTTTTGGCCAGGCAATAACAGAAAAGACAGCAGGATTCAGAAAACGTGCTGTTAGAAGGACTTTGCAAAGGGAAATTCAGGAAAGTGTTATCAAAGGGAAAAATGGGATCCTGCTCAATTGCAACCAGAAGGCATTCTGAGGGCTATTTACACTGAAGTTGTTCTGGCAAAGAACTCTAATCAAAACACAAGCAAAACTCTTCTGCCTAGATGGGTGATACAAAATATATTATATTGTGAAAGTTTTTCTCTTAGATAACACCACAGAGTGTCAGCTTTGGATGTGACGGGACTAACTACAGAGTCAACCAGGACCCAAAAGTGTTCAAGTCTTGCCATCCGGCCCTCCAGACAGAAGAGTAAGCCCACTCATTTTTTATATATGAAGGCAGGTAGCCACGAACAGAATGGTAGTCCTCAGTGGAAATGTTACCTGCTTGTGTTTGTCTGCATGGGGTAAACTAGAGGCTAGGTAGGATTGTGGAGATAGTTGCCACCATCAGCCCAGCAGTCACTCTTATACCTCAATGGGCATAAGCAGTACCTGGAGGCAACAGGTGACCTAGAGTATTAATAACTCACTCCAGTATTACCTGGAGTGGTAACAACTCACTCTTCTGGGGATCATCCCTAGACATTCTGATTCAGTAGATGTGGATGGGTTCCTACTTTTCCATTTCGAACATGGTCCCAAGACTTTGACAATTGCAGCATCAGAATCACCTGCAGGGCTTGTTAAACACAGACTGCTGGGCCCTACGTGCCAAGCATCAGATCTAGTTGGTCTAGGTGGTGTCTGAGAAATTGCCCGAATTTCAAGGTGATATGGACATTGACAGATGGAGGATCATACCATGAGACCCACTGCCGAGGGCTGTGGCCATGGACAGCCAGTGGTCATCCTGGCTTCAAAGGACTCAGGAGAGCAGAAGCAGAGGAGGGCAGGCCCCATCTTGACTTGTGCGCAGACTCTGTGCTGTGCTCTGTCCTAGGTTCAGGGCAGCCACCTGCTGGCTGTAGTTTCCAAGTAGTTCATGTTGGTGGATTTGGGCGCTGACAGGGAGGGCCTCACAGGCTGGGCATTAAACACTGGCTTCTCCAGAAATCACCCATCTCCCCACAGACAGGTCTTTACTGCCAGGCACGGCTGTCCCCAGAGGCAGGACAAGCCCACGTGCACAATCCCTTGTGGAAAGGCTACTGAGACTCTCTGTTCACAGCCGATGAAACAAAACTAGAAAGAAATTTGACAGAAGAAAAAAAGAGAGGTGTCAACTGCAGCTTCGGGTCCAGTAAGAGGGACAGGCAGCAAATAGAGGAGGAAGGCCATGGCCGTCTCTTGGGAGGCACTGGAAAGTGTTGTACCCATCACAGCCTGTAAAGATAGACTTGGACTCCACTCACGTAAAAATCAACTGGTGATTTATTACACCTGCACAGGGGACCACTACTCTCAAAGGCAGGCGGCCCCGAAATGAAAGGCAGGTTGACTTTTATACCTTTTTGGCGCAGCATGGCAAGCAAGCTAGTACAGAAGCAGAATATTATGGTTATATCAGTGTGGGGTTACAGCTTGAGAAACACAGCTTGAGTAAGTTTCTACTATTGTTTGTTCACCGGGACCTAGAGGGGTTTTCAGGAACTTAGGGACTCTCTGTGCCTTCTCATTCTGAAGCTGTTTTTCGGAATCTACGGGGTGTGGGGGGCTGGGGTTTTGGGCGCTAACAGGCTTTTACAGAAAGAACCAGAGGACACATACCCAAAGGAAAAGAAAGAGCCTTCTCAATGGCCTAGCATCCAGGCTGAACGAGTTATTTCTGTAATGGGAAAAGGAGAAGTCTGCCTCAGAAAGCGGGGAACTGTCCCTGTCCCCAGAAACACCTCAGATGGTTTCGCTCAGACATGCGTTAGCCTGGCCAGGGAACTGCATGGAGCTTCTTGGATCCTGGGCTTTGCCTTTTTCTCTGCTACGAGTTGAGAGTGTTTCCTGAAAGTGTTTCCGTAAGTGCCAATAATGGACTCCCCCGTTCGTCCGGGCCTAGTCCACGACCCGCTCATGCTGTGCCCTGGGGAAGAGGCCACTGGGCATGGCGGGAGGAGTGCAGGGGGCACACACCGAGGTTGCGGCTGGAGGGGGTTGCGGGGCGCACACCGATGTTTCAGCTGGGGGAGGACAGGGCACACCTGAGGGTTGCTCCCAGGCTCAAGGCCCCTTCCTACCCCTTCTCCACCTTCCACAGGGCTGTCCCCTCCCCTGCACCTGCCGTTTCAGCTTTGCCCCTCTGTCTTACACAGAGGAAAACTTCCCTCTCTTAACGTCAAGATTATAATGGAGATTAAAATAATCAACTGTTTTGTTTACAGTATTATTTGAGAACAAAAGCTGAAAGGATCATTCTCGTGAAGAAGTCTTATTAACAATCTCCGTGTATAACCTGAGTTTGAAGTAACAAGATAAAACTTTATCCTTTCATAGAGCTTAGTAATTGAAATTACAGAAAACTGAGCAGAGAGTCTAAATGAAGCGACACTTATTAAAGGAGAGGTCACTGAAACCAGGACACTCAAGAATGCTTATCAAACACGTTAAAATCTCATTAATTCAGTTTCTCTACATGAAGAATAAGAGCCCCTACAGGGCTTTTCATTATTAATATGTTCAAATATTATTTTTTCCCAAATGAGTCATGATTGTGAGCAAACCTACCTAAAGCAAAACCTACATAAAAATATTCAAACTTAAACATTTATAAAAGGGCTCTTAATTTCTAGGAGTAGAAATTAAATTTGTATATTAAAAGCCTTTATATGCTATGTGTGAGATCTGGACTTAGTGTTATGCTTCCATAAGTTGCCTGATTTCATTCACTAGGTACTTGCCCCATTTTACAACCAGAAATATCTTTTATATCACAAATTCTTACAATTTCCTTTAGAATTGTCTTTTAAAATCTACCTGATTTTTTTCAAAATGGCTTATCATTTTTTTGCCTAAAATGCAGTAGTTTCACTGTTTTCCTCTCACCCTTCCAACTGAGTTCCCTGCCTTGACGCCTAGCCTCTTACCTTGCAGTCACTCCAGGCACAAGCGCAGAATTTTTGAGATGCATCCTCTGACTTGCCCTCCAGAGTGACTGCATCTCTGAGCTCAGCACATTTCACCATCAACTCATTGAGACCTGGCCTGAGCATGGGGTCTCCTTGGAGATGCGTCCCCACAGCTGCCCCGAGGGGCTTTTCATGTTCTCCTCTGCACACAGGCATATTTCACTTATTTAATTGGTAGTTCATTTGCCAGTGTGACATGATGCTGCTCTTTTAAAATATTAATTCAGTCAGTTCTCTCTATTGCTTTCAATTATAAGCACCAAGTTCCTTACTAAGATACGAGTGTGGCTTTACCCACCTCCCCACCTTTGGTCTGTGGTCCCTTCTTTCCACTCATTCCCTGGAGTGTTTGCAGGAGCTTTCCCAGGTCTAACACCTTCCTGGAATGTGCTAGTTCTTCATTACTTTTCAATAGACAACTCAAACATCACCTCCTCTGAGAGCCCTTTCTCACCTCCTCCCCTGGAATGAGACCCTGGAACAAGCTCCTTCAAGGGGAAAAGACAAGAAACAGAGTCCTACTCTGACGTGACAAGTGTGTGCAGTATTACGTGTCTGCGCTCCTACCAGTGGCTTCACGCCTGCAGCGCCAGCGTGTGACCAGCTGAACTGGCTGAATGAATGCAGAGCGAGAGAAGGCAGCATTTGTGTGTGGGGGCCCTTCTTCTTTTTTTTTTTTTTTTGCACTTTTTGGCCGGGGCTGAGTTTGAACCCACCACCTCCAGCATATGGGTCCGGCCCCCTACTCCTTGGAGCCATAGGCACTGCCAACGCCCCTCCTCTTTCCTTTACACTGGGATCACAGTGCTTACCCTAAAGAGCATTCTCTAGGAAGGAGGCTGGTAAATTAGAAAGCATTCAGTGATGGTCTGGGGGCTGGAACGTTGCAATCAGGGAAGAGTTTAAGATGCTAAGAGATGTTTGGACTGGCTCACGACAATGAGTAGAGCCACTTTCACATGCTTGACAAGAGTGTCAACTGAAAAAGAGGAGCTTTTTCTTGTAGCCTCAGCGATGAGCAGACTGATGGCATAAGGCTACAGGAGGAGGTAAGTTGTTCATTCTTTACAGTAGGCGCTATGCTTGGAAGTAGGATCGGCCAATGCAAATTGAATTTAAAAGTTTATGCATATTTCATATGTAATGTCAGGAGAACATGTCTGTTAGGTCAAGTCATTTTTTAGATAAAATAATGACTTATCTAAAGAAAGGGTATGTTAATAGAAATGAAGTCATTAAGTCATAGAATACTGACAAATGGGGAATTATGGGGGCGAAAATCCACTGTGGCCCTAAGACCCCATCCAAGAGGAAAAGGGGCCTACCAGGTTAGGTAAGGCCTTCAGTCAGCCTTGCAGTAAGACTTCTGTTTTGAAGAGGTGCATGAAGCTACTGGAGACTAATAATATTAAATTTTAATCATATAATGTAACTCCCCCTGTTGAAGTTATGTTTATAATACAACCTCATAAAAATTTACTTTACTTTGGGGAGAGTATGTACTGGTTGAACTGACACAAATATCTAATCTGTCTAATAATTAAAATTTGAAATTTAAATTACAAATTTGTTTTGTCAATCAGTCTCATAAGACCTCGTTTAGCATGAGCAAGTGTCTGGGAATCTGATCGACTTGGAGACACTGATCAAATTAATTTTGTGAGTAGGAAATGAAAAGAGGAAAATCATTAACAGTGGGAGATTAACAAAATATGTGGTGTCATGTGACCAAGAATAGTCAGACATCTCCAGAAGGTACCTTTTTATCTTTCTTTGGCCTCTGTGTGGAGAGGTGTGCGTATATTTTTCACCAGCAAGGTGGGAGGAATTGGGAGCAAAGTGAGATGTGCTAATGGTGCCATCAGAGGAGCGGTCCCATTGGGTGTGCAACCCAAGTGCTTTGCGGGATTCCCATACGGCTCAGGAAGGGAGATGGCCACAGGGGAGGGGCAGGGCAGCTCAGAGCCCAGGAGCTCTGTCATCACATTCAGCAAAGGACAGAGAAGTACTTCACAGGGACCATTGCTATGGTTTGAATGCGTTTCCCTCCCCAAATTCACATGTTGAAACTTAGTTCCAATGTGATAGTAATGAGAGGTGGGGTCTCTAGGAGATGCTTACTGGGACCTCACAAGGGAGAGCCCTCCCAGAGGAAATTAGGACTTTTACAGAAGGGTCTGAGAGAGTTCCGTCTCTTCTTCCCGTGTGGACACAGAGTTCTTCCACCTTCACCCTTTCTGTCTCTCCTGCTGTGTGAGAACTAGGCTTTCCCGGCACCTCCGTCTTCATCCTGACTTCTTGCCATCAGAGCTCCAAGGAAATGTGTTCCTGTTGATTATATTAATAAATCACCTAGTCTCGGCATTGCGTGAGAGCTGCATAAACAGACTGAGGCAATAGTTTTTGCAATCATAGTATATATTAGTTAGTAATTGTTAAATTTCTTACCCGAATGTATAGTATTATTTTCTGTAAAAAATTATTGTAGTCACATGGACACATTTTAATTTTAAAGTGTTTCTTCAAAAGTTTGTGGAAGATAAACTTCTTTGATTTGGATAAAAATTTTAGGTGCTTTATGAAGTTATTGTAATGTCACTGGGCTATAATAAGTAAACATACGTATATTCTTGATTACTTATTAGTCATCAGAGATAACCGTTTTCTGTGTACTTTAAGCTCATCTTAGTACCAGCTATAATTTCTCTCTCTGTGTTTTACTATGCTGCCCCATACTCCTGGGACTTACATAGAGAAGTTAAATCAGATATAGATATGTGAAATATTGCTTGAGAATTTAGTTAGAAATTCCAGGTCCTTTGCAAAAAGCAGTTATCAACTGCACACAAATAAGGATTTTGATTGAAAACAAGAAGGACATTTTTTCTTTCAAAAGTAAATTCAGATGAATGTTGGCAGAGAAAGCTGTGGGAGAATGTAATGATAATATTTAGGGTGTGGTTAGGCTGACAAAAGGCTATGGAAAAATATATGACTATATAATAAAAAAAGCACAGTGAAAGAGTACAGGAATCTGAGAGACCGTAAACAGTATATCTGAATAAAGATTCATGCTTCATAGTCTGATGTTATAATGTACTGAAATGATGTGTACAGAAGCCAGTGAGAACACAAAAAAGGAATTACTAGTTTGTTTCAGAAAATCAGCAAACTCCAGACAGGAGGCTCTGAGGGGAGACTTGGTGATGAGTAAAGAATTTGCACAAACACAAGTTCCAGTGGGTCATTCCAATCAAGGAGGGTAGATGATCAGGTGCTGGGTACCAACTAAAAATAAAATTCCAGCTCCCCACCCCCACCCCTGCATTCAGCAGGATCCCAGAGAAACTCAAAAACTGAGCTCCTGGTCAGGACAGGACCGAGGTCAGTCATACCTCATTATGCCCCCTCCCTTTGGGGATTTGGAGACAAGGACTGACAGACTGACCAGCATTAATATGAAAAGAGAGAGTATGAGTCTGACAGAACAGACTGTGACAATAAGTACTAAATTATGAACAGGACCTCAGGGCATGCCAGGCAAGGGTTAAGTCACACATCTGTACACTTAGCAAAGAAACTGATCTAACTGCTCAAGGTTTTTATTTTTTTAGTAATAGCTAAACAAGCACTGGTCTTGAGATAAGCAATATTAAAACAAATTTCAGCTTCACTGCCAGATGCTCACCTTCACCCTCTGTCTTATAATCCGTAACCACAGCTCTGGGCAGGAGATGGTTTCAGTAACTTCTCCCTATAAGAGACCACCAACCGTGAACTGGCTGTGGCCATTTTTATTAAGGCTGCACACTTACATGTCTTTGTGTTCTGAAAAGACCTTGGGACATTTAGGGCCTATCGTAATACATTTTAAATGTTGCATCTCTCCAAATTGAACATGGGTCATGTGTAGCGTGCATGTCAGTTCAACATGAACGACTCAGAACAGTCAGAACTCTTCCTGTAACCTAGTAAGTTGTGTCCTCAGCCAGACCATTGAGTTTCTCTCTCTCTCGCCTCCCCTGGAGGGTCTGACGCTGGGCTTTGCTAGAGACTCTGTGCCCAGTCTGTCGGAATGTTGTAGGCTATAACACTTTGTAAGAAGTAGAGCTTCTTCCAAATTTATAGCACTTGTGCCTTTTAAGTTAATGAGGAACATGAGGTATAGTTAAGGACTAGTGGTGGTTCAGGACCCCTGGAAGGAGAAATGTGAGTGGAAGCAAAGGAGGATAGAGAGGCAGGGTCGGATGCCAGGTACCAAGGCCTGAAGGACTTTAGTGCCAAAGACTTTGGATTTTATACAGTAAGCAATGGTATTTTGAAGAATTTTGGGTATGAAAGCAGCTTTTTCAAATGTTTCAGAAAGAAAAATCAACAGGGCAACAATAGGATACAAATTTGGAGCTAGGATGGAGGAGAAGCAATAAGACTATTTTAGCAAACTCAGGAAGAGGACTCATTCCCCTGAGCCTAGAGAGCGGTCATAATGTCGGGGGAGAAATGGTTGAATTACAAGATTTTCTGCGGATTGAATTGATATTGAGAGAGGATACCCAAGAAGGGTGAGGTCTAGGAGAACAGGTGTTCTCAAGGAGACCACAAGGATACACTTGCAGGGTCCTCTCCATGGTGACTCAGCTCTTGGGAATTTGTAAACTTAACTTCTTGGAACTTGGAAATTTCCAAGTTCTGTGAAATACTATAGTTCTGTAGGGGCTGGACTAGCATCTCCTGCTTGATTCAAACTGTCCAATAAGAAGGGTACCTGTGGGGTGGAACTTTTTGACTGTTGATAAAAAGGGAAAGACCAAGCCAGTTGGGGAGTGTGGCCATTTGGAATTCTTCTATGCTGTAAGCTCCCACCTGGTAAATAAAGCCCTTCCTCTTATAAACGTGGTGTTTGGGTGTTCTTTCTCTCCATTGGGCCTTGTCTCCCTGCAACATTTTTGGTTCCCTGACCAGGAAGCGAGATCACCCTTGTATGCACTTGGTAGTTGCTGCCAATCCTCTGTATACCCACATGGGGGCCCCTGATCAGCCTAGGCGATGTGAACCACTGAGCCTGCCAGGGAGGCAATTTGGATGTGGGTGCCTCAGCTGGGCTGAGAAAGGACCCTGTTGGCAGGTCTTCAAGGAGTCAAAAACCAGGAGGAACTGGCATGAAGGAACAGGGAGATGTCTGAGGCAAGGTATGATCAATCTTGGGGTCCCACTTGCAGTTTTAGTGGAAGAAGGAACCTGATCAACTCCTTGGGCATTAGATTGCCGGCCAGTCTGGTGAGAGGCATGTGAGAGTGTGTGGATGTGGTGTGACTGAGAGAACTCTGAGAATGGAGTTGAACCTCCCTTCACAGGGTCTAGGGGAGTGTTGGTTTGCCTCCTATGGCTATGTGGCAGCCCAAGTGGGAAATCGAGCCCAGGTTAAGAAATGGGTTGGAATTGTATGCATGTGAGTGCTTGAAGAATGACTGAGATGGGTAACAATAGGTGGGGTTTTGGCCTCCCTATTCATGGGGTGAAATGAATGTGTGAGTGTGTCCTCTTCCCTGCTCCAACTTTGCCCCCTGGCTACTCTGAGAGAAACTGGAAGTTCTAGGTTTTCTGCTTTCTGTCTTTGGTAGCCATGATGGATCTTTCTGTCTTTGGTGGCCATGACAGGTCTTGGGGGAAAATAAAAACACTTTAGAAAAGATCTTGTTGTAGTTTTGTTATTGGAATTTCTTCAGTGAGTCTTTGGTCTCAGGAATTTGAGAATTGAGGCCACGGGCCACAGATCAGTGATAAAATGGCATTTTGTTGGACTGAGGGGCATGCAGAGTGAGTGGAGAGTGTCAGAGCTATTGGTAGAGGGGCTGTGCTTTGGAAAGTGTTGCGGTTCAGGCAGTCTGGTGAGCTCTGGATGGCCCTTGAAAATCTGGGGGAGAAAGTGTGAATTTCGTGCTGGATGACGTAGGTCTCCAAGGTGAACAGCCTCTGGAAGTGGGGAGGAGGCCCAGGTCAGAGGTTTCCTGCATAAGTCCTTTGTCTAGAGGTAAATAATTGGCCCTGAGAGATATTTTGGCCAGGACTTGGTAGATGGAAAAATACCTTACAAACTGAATGGGTGTTCTAGCAAATGAATGAATGCAGCCCCTCATCTTGGACAAGGTTATTAGGTCTTTGCTGTGGTTTTTCTCTGGGGAAGGGATTAGGGTGTGTGCTCCTTAGTCATGGTGGAGCCATCCAAAATGTTTGGGACGGCTTTGTTCATGACCTTGCTGGGGCTAAGAGGGTTTGTGCCTGGAAATGGGAGTCTGATGTTCAAGCTCATCTGTGCCTGAAAAATGGGGGTTCCCTATCCAGCCCTGAGTGGGAAAATCCTGTATCAATGTTATATCTCATAAAATGTCTCTCATTTATAAAATGTAATAATTTGGTTGTTTAAATTGTTGGGGAAACTGAGTCATTGTCAAAGGATAAGATGCTTGCCTTTTAAACCTTCTAATTATCAGTTTGGCTGAGTGAATGGGTGACTTCATGGTAAACTGGGATCCTTTTGTGTGGGAAGTGAGTTTTTGAGAATAAGAGAAATTAGACAGAAAGGAGAATGGCATTGTGTAAAGAAAGAATCTTGTGTGATAAATTTTGTCCTGAAGCAGAATGGTGGTGTAAGAAAGTGAAAGGCAGGGCAAAAGTTAAAGAAAGTTTAGAATGTTTGTAGATTGTCTGTGCAGGTCGTAAAGAGAATTTGTGAAAGAATTTACATGTGATCCAGTTGACTATGAATTTCCTTTAAAATCTTTTAGCATGTAATCTTATCTGAGCCAATGTTTAAGGCCTCTGATACTTGACAAACCTTCCAAAATCAAAACTCTAAATTTGGGGCTTGGCGCCTGTAGTGCAGTGGTTGCAGTGCTGGCCACATGCACTAAGGCTGGCGGGTTTGAACTCAGCCCGGCCAACAGAAAAAAACCAAAAAGGTACAACTCTAAATTTGGTCTTCTTGAAATATTAAGACCACTGAAAATCATAGGAAAACAAATTAAACTTATTTGACTTACTAAAAATATATAGGAAACATTGTCAAATATGAAATGGCGATTAATTTTGTATGGGTTATGAATATGTATGTGTGTGTGTGTGTGTATATATATATATTCTTTTTTTTCTTTCTTTCTTTTTTTTTTTCAAGCTGTCACCCTGGAGAGAGTGCTGTGGCATCACAGCTCACAGCAACCTCCAATTCCTGGGCTCAAGGAGTCTCTTGCCTCCGCCTCCCAAGTAGCTAGGACTACAGGTGCCCGCCGCAACACCCGGCCATTTATTGGTTGCAGCTGTCGTTGTTTGGTGGACCCGGG
>CAUYON010130732.1:0-11779 GCA_963573935.1 Arctocebus calabarensis | reverse complement strand
TCATAAATAGTAGTCAGTAACAATTTAAAGGTCAGTATTGAGTATCAATAGCATTTAAAATGAGAATGGAAGAAAAAGTATCCAATGTACTCAGCCCTACTATGAAGCTAATTTATAGGTTTCATATGAAGGCTATAACCCAATTATAGCACAAGAATATGGGGAAAGGGCACAGGAGGGAAGGGGAGGGGGGAGGATTGGTGGAGGGAGGGTAATTGGTGGGATCACATCTACGGTGCATCTTAGAAGGGTACAGATGAAACTTACTAAAAGCAGAATACAAATGTCTTCATACAATAACTAAGAAAATGCCATGAAGGCTATGTTAAACAATTTGATGAAAATATTTCAGATTGTATATGAAGCCAACACATTGTACCCCACAGCTATGATTTAATAAAAAAAAAAAGTAAAACAAAACAAAACAAAAACCAAAAGTATTTAAAATGCATGTCCACTTTGACCCAGATATTCCACTTCTTAGGGGCTATCTTAAGTAAAAATCAGAAATACTCACAGTGATTTATTATGTTCACAACATTACTTAATATATTAAGAAACCATCCACAACCGTAATATTTAACCATAGAAGCTTTTAATTAAATTATGATCTCTCCATACAAGGAAAGTGCTACGTGTTTTAGCAATTGTGTTGCAGAATATTTAATGATACGGGAAACATTAACCTAATATTGTAAACTGGTAAAAGCAGGTTATAAATCTGCATTAATATATTAACTTAAATTATTATCTAACTATCCCATTTATTTATTTTTTCTTCCCAGAAACATTTTTAAAGGACTTGGGAACTGGCTCCTGCCCGAGAGGGCATTTGGAAGATCTTTTTCTAGCATGTGTATTAAAAAATTCTATGTCAGAGTGTTCTTCCCAGCACCCCCATTGGCTTGTCTAGCACCCCCTAGCCTCTGGTACGGTTTGTTAAATCTGTCTTTGTCTTTCCATCTGAGCTCTCAGATTCCAGACTTGGTGATGTGGAGCCACTTGGGTATTTGTACTCATAGGGACCAGGCCCTATAAACCTCGAGCTTGTACCTATGAACAAATACAAGGAAGGAGAAGAAAAGGGAGAGACCCCAAAACTAAGTTTCCCCTTCTCCCACCCCTGTCACCTTCTTTTTTTTTTCTTTCTTTCTTTTTTAAGCAAATTAAGAATTTGTATTTATTTATTTATTTCAGATTAATATAAGGGTAGAGCCAATTAGGTTACATTGTTTGAATTTATTAGGTAGAGTCCAAGTTATAGTTGTGCCCCTCACCCAGGAGGTGTGCCATATACCCTTACGTTGTGCCAGTTAGATGAGAGCACACCAATTCCCCTCCCCTTTCTCCCCTCTCCCTCCCTCTCTGTTTCCCCACCCACCACTTGAGTTAACTGTGTTCTTCTCTTGGAGAGGTGTGTATTTGTTCATCTTCTGCTACATATTAATATTGAGTACATTGGACACTTGCTTTTCCATTCATATATTTTCCTAAGTAGAATGTTCTCCAGTTCCATCTAGGTTAATACCCAAGATGTAAAGTCTTCATCTTTTTTATGGGTGAATAGTATTCCATGGTATACATATCCCACAAGTTATTAATCCATTTATGTTAGATGGGCACTTGGGTTGATTCCATATCGTGGTGATTGTGTATTGAGCTTCAATAAACATTCCAGTGCAAATGTCCTTGAGGTAAAATAATTTTTTTTCTTCCGGGAAGATGCCTCGTAATGGGATTGTGGGATCAAATGGAAGGTGAACTTTTAGTTCTTTGAAGATTCCCCATACTTCTTTCCAAAGTGTGCAATCCCACCAACAGTGTAAAAGCATTCCCTTCACTGTCACAGCATCTGCAGTTTTGAGACTTCATGATGTGAGCTATTCTTCCTGGGGTTAGGTGATATCTCAAGATGGTTTTTTTTTTTTTTTTTTGAGACAGAGGCTCAAGCTGTCACCCTGGATAGAGTGCTGTGGCATCACAGCTCACAGCAACCTCCAATTCCTGGGCTCACGCGAGTCTCCTGCCTCAGCCTCCCAAGTAGCTGGGACTACAGGCACCCGCCACAATGCCCAGCCATTTTTTGGATGCAGCATCGTTGTTTGCTGGGCCAGGGCTGGATTCGAACCCGCCCACTCAGGTGTACGTGGCTGACGCCTTAGCACGTTGAGCCACAGGTGCTGAGCCTCAAGGTGGTTTTGATTTGCATTTCTCTGATAATTAGGAACAATGAGCATTTTTTCATGTTTTTGGCCGCTAATCTGTCTTCTTCAGAGAAGGTTCTGTTCATATCTCTTGCCCAGTGATAAATAGGATTGTTTGCTCTTTTTTGTTGATTAATTTGAGTTCTCTGTAAATTCTGGTTATCAAGCCTTTGTCAGATTCGTAACATGTATCTTTTCCTCTGTTTAAGCAAACAGGGGAATTGTGTTCTTAGCAGGGCAGAAGCTTTTTGGCTTCATTAAGTCCCATTTATTTATTTTTGTTGCTGTTGCAATTGCCAATAGAGTCTTCTTCATAAAATATTTCCCCAGGCTGACATCATCAAGAGGTTTTCCCACACTTTCTTCTAGAATTTTTATTAAATTTTTTAATAGAATTTTTCATGTCTTAGATTTAAATATTTTGTCCATCATGAGTCAATTTTTGTAAGTGGTGAGAGATACGGGTCCAGTTTCAGTCTTGTACATGTGGCTAGCCAGTTCTCCCAGCACCATTTGTTGAATAGGGATTCTTTCCCCCAGCGTATGCTGTTGTTTGGTTTATTGAAGATCAGACGGCCATATGAGGTTGTTTCATCTCTAGGTTTTCTTTTCTGTTCCATAGATCTATGTATCCTTTCTTTGTACCAGTACCATGCTGCTTTGATCACTGTGGAATTATAGTGTAACCTGAAGTCTGGTAAAATGATGCCTCTGGATTTGTTTTTATTGCTAACAATTGTCTTAGCTATATGGCTTTTTTTCTGGTTCCATACAAAACGAAGAACTATGTTTTCTAGTCCTTCAAAGTATGATGTTGGTATTTTAATGGAGATGGCACTGAATATATAGATTGCTTTGGGTAGTATAAACATTTTAACAATGTTTATTATTCCCAGCTAGGAGCATGGTATCTTCTTCCATTTGTTAATGTCTTCTGCTATTTCTTTTCTCAGGGTTTCATAGTTCTCTCTGTAGAGATCCTTCACTTTCTTTTTTTTTTTTTTTTTTTGAGACAGAGCCTCAAGCTGTCAACCTGGAGAGAGTGCCGTCACATCACAGCTCACAGCAACCTCCAATTCCTGGGCTCAAGCAAGTCTGCCTCCGCCTCCCAAGTAGCTGGTACCACAGGCGCCCGCCACAACGCCCGGCCATTTTTTGGTTGCAGCATCATTGTTGTTTGGCGGGCCGGGGCTGGATTCACACCCGCCAGCTCAGGTGTATGTGGCTGCTGCCTTAGCCGCTTGAGCCACAGGGGCCGAACCCTGAGTATTTATTTTTGATTGACAAAAATTGCTTATAGACAGTTCCAAACTGACAGTGGTTCTACTAATGTTTTTTGACTTTACAATGGTGTGACATTAATATGCATTCAGTAGAGACAGTATTGGGGTACCCATCTAATCGTTCTGTTTTTCACTTTCAGTACAGTATTCAATAAATTACATGAGATATTTTATTGGAAAGTGGAATTCGTGTTAGATGATTTTGCCCAGCTGTAAGCCAGAGTGAATGTTTTTATATTAGCCTGCATGTTTAAGGTAGACCGGGCTGAGCTATGATGTTCAGTAGGTTAGGGGTATTAAATACATTTTCAACTTATGACATTTTCAAGTTACAATGGGCTTATTGAGATGTCACCCCACCTTAAGTTGAGGAGTGTCTGTATATTTCTGGTGAACAATATGATGTTTTGAAATATATTTATACATTGTGGACTGGCTAAATCAAGCTAACTGACATATGTATTACTTCACATACTTATCATTTATTTTGTAGTGAGAACATTTAAAATCTACTGTCTTATCAGTTTTCAAGTATGCAATACATTGAATAACTATACCATGGTGTACAATGGATTTCACAACTTATCCCTCCTGTCTAATTAAAAATTTGTACCCTTTGACCAACATCTTCCCAATTCCTCCTTCCTCCCAGGTTCTGGTAACCACCATTCTTCTACTCTTCTGCTTGTATGAGTTCAACTTGTTTAGATTCAACCTTAAGGGAGATGGTGCAGTATTTCTCTCTCTGTGCCTGGCTTAGTTTACTTAACCTCATTCATCCAGATTCATCTATGTTGTTGCAGATGGATTTTCTTCTTTGAAAAGGCTGAGTATTCTATCACGTGTGTGTACCACATTTTCTTTGTCCATCCATCCAGTGAAGGATGGATGATTCAAAGTCCAGCTGCTCTTGACCTTGGGCAAGTCATTTAACCTCATCATGCCTCAGTTTTCTTATCTATGAACTAGGATTAGTTCTGTTGGGTCAGCATATTTCCCAGAATCGGCAGTGTTCAGTGCCTACTCAAATGCGTCATCCATTGTGAAAGCACACACAGGCATGCACCACTGGCAGGGGATGTGCATATGTGGTTTGGCACTTTTTTGGACATGGGAGCTAACTGGTCGGGTGCCATACTTGGTCCCTGCAGAAGTGTTGTTCCCCACCTTTGCAGGTTAATTTCAGCTCTCTCTTCTTTTCAAATTCCCTGAAGCCACGATATGGGTTCCTTGCCATTGCTTTTCTCACACAATTGTTGGTCAACTTTCTCATCATCTGTTGATCTTTACTTCCTGGAAGGCACCTCTGAAGCCTCAACATCTCAACACCTCTGTGATCATCTACATTTTCATCTTCTTTAGTACTTTATTGGGCCCACCAGCATTATTCCTGGCATTGCCTTCCTTGGCCCTCTTGGGTGGTCAAATCTGTTCATCAGAAAACAAAATAACAGCAGAAGGAGATTCCTAGGGAGGGAACAGAATGCCTTTACCATTGAGGCCAAGGGAAGGCAGAGCTTCCTATCAGTTCTCCTTGGCGGGGAGTTCACCACAGCACTGCCTTTTCTGGAGCGGCTGCCCAGGAAATGAGAAGCTGCCTTTAGAGAGTGTATGTTATTTTAGGCTGCCATATTTGAAGTAATTTGATAGGGCACCAATATTAAACAACCACCCTACAGAGTACTTATTAATTATAGAAGGAAAAATGCTCCATTACAGTGGCTAAGTCCAGCCACTGGACATTACCACATTAACCACATTACCACATTAGCCAGTTACCACATTAACAAAACTACCAAACCAAACATCTTCATCAATGAAGGGAGCCCTTGACATTGCGATTCCTGATGGGACACAACATGAAGTACCCATCGCCAACTGATCAACCTTGCCAAAATTGTCCAGCATAAATCTAATGAGTAGTTTAGAGTCTATCTATAGATTATAACTATATCTAATTTCTAATTTCTAAGAAATACAGGCGTTAGTAGAAGACAACAAACAACAGCTGGAAAAAGCAATAGGATAAATCTAAAATGAAACATAATCTATAATCAACTGGCCTGGAGTCTTGAAAATGTAAAATTTTTAAAAATGGGTGGGGTGGGGAAGAATCCTTCAAATGCAATTTGTGACCTATCATTGGAATCTAGTTTAAAAATTAATTATGGAGGACATTTTGGGGAAACTGGATAATTTAAATATAGACTAGAAATTAGATGCTAGATAATACAAAGAACACAATTCAAAAAAATTGGAGAAGTTGCCTTTAAACACCATTTAAGAGAGAAGGGAAGAGAAGGGGGAATTTTGCCTTCAGGACACTTACTTGGCAATGTCTAGAGACTTTTTTTTCCAGAGACATTTTTTCTAGTGACATTTTGGTTGTCACAACTCAGGAGTTGGAGGGGGAAACCTACAGGCATCTTGTGAGTAGAGGTCAGGGATTCTGTTAAATGCCCTGCCCAGGATAGCGCTCACCTAGGACAGCTCCCCACATCTGGCTTCAAATATTTATCATGCCAAAGTCAAGAACCCTGCAGAAAAGTTATAGATATAAATACTTTCTTAGGTTTGGCACCCATAGCACAGTGGTTAAGGTGCCAGCCACAGACACCGAAGACTGGCGGGTTCTAACCCAGCCTGGGCCAGCTAAACATCAATGACAACTGCAACAACAACAACAAAAATAGCCAGGCGTTGTGGCAGGCGCCTGTAGTCCCAGCTACTTGGAAGGCTGAGGCAAGAGAATTGCTTAAGCCCAAGAGTTTGAGGTTGCCGTGAGCTGTGATGTTACGGCACTCTACCGATGGTGACATAGTGAGACTCTGTCTCCAAAAATAAATAAATACTTTTTTTTTTTTGAGACAGAGCCTCAAGCTGTCACCCTGGAAAGAGTGATGTGGCATCACAGCTCACAGCAACCTCCAATTCCTGGGCTCAAGTGAGTCTCTTGCCTCTGCCTCCCAAGTAGCTGGGACTGCAGGCACCTGCCACAATGCCATTTTTTGGTTGCAGCAGTCATTGTTGTTTGACGGGCCTGGGCTGGATTCGAACCCGCCAGCTCAGGTGTATGTGGCTGGCGCCTTAGCCCGCTGAGCCACAGGCGCCGAGCCAATAGATACTTTTTTTAATTATAAAAATATTTCCAATATTTCCAGCAGCATGATACAGACTCAGTGTGGCAGGGAGCAGTGCTTAATAAGGTGTGCCTGGCTAAACAGGCCTTGTGGTGGGTGTGAGAGGCACTTTGAAAGCAGGAATTCTGTGCTTGTGTTACCCTAGGGATCCTTGGTCATGACTCACGGACTTAGCTCCTCCCCAGATGATCTGAGTGACAGCATTACTGTAATTGCAGGCAATGAAGGGCAAGTGTTCAAAATGTATTGAAAACACTTGAGCGCAGTTATCAGGGAACTTTTGCTAATTATTTAGCACTTACGTGCATCAAAGATAGCAATTATGTCAACCACATGTGTGTGCGTGCACCTGTGTAAAGAATAATGCAATTACCTTAGATTGAGACCTTTAATTTGAGTGGTATGAGGATGGGGGAAGTACTTAAGGGTGGGATTTTGAAAGTATAAGGTTTCCCCCTCCACGTTCAACCTCTTTATGACTTTTATCTATTCTAGAAAGAGGAAGGGGATAAGCGCCATATGAGCACCTACTGTATGCCAGGTAATTTTCTGCCATTTTATTAAATTCTCACGACAATTCTTTCTTGTAATTACCATCCTATTTTTCCAGACAAGAGGACAAGAACTTAGAAAACAGACATACTTTGTACATATAATAACATTTTTTTCCAAAAACACACACATACCAAGAGGGTTTAATTTTCTCTTTACCTTATTGTTCAAGATAAATATCCAGAGGGGAAAAATAGAGTTGTTCACATTATAAGTAGAGACAATTTCTGCCTTCAGAAACCCAAGTGATCATTTTAGTAAAGGATACTTTTTAGCATTTTATGCCAAATAGCTTGAATATAAATATGGACTTCAGTGGATTTCTTCTTGGTTGGAAATCCTACCCACCTGCACTCAGGTGGAATAAAGCCATTTTAATTGCAAATAAATAAATAAGGATTTCAGAGTAAGGGAGAAAATGTCTACAGAATTCAAGAGCTTGAAATTCTCCATAAAATGTGGGAAATTCCTACTGCGGGGGGCTCCAGGATGACCCCTTTCTTGTAACTGTCAGACTATGGGGTTTATATCCCTGTGGTTGAGATCATGAAGTTGTACCTGAACTTGCACTATTTGTTCCAATAATACCAATCACTAACCTTTATTGTTTAGGGAATATTTCCTACATACCAGGTGGTATTTTCTGCCTGTTAACATACATCATCTTCTGTGATCTTAACAAAAATTCCATGGCACAGGTTTTATTGTTTTGCATATTTTGCAGATGAGCAAACAAAGACCCCGGGGAGGTCATGAGACGTATCCAGGCTCATTTAGTTTGCAACTGGCTACACTGAGATTTAACTCAACTCTCCCTGACTCAAGCCTTTGTTAAGCCATTATACCCCGTCACTCCACCATCACCACCACTCGGCAAGGGTCTCTGTCCCTCAGAAGGGCCACTAGCCCCCATCACTTTTCATATCCCAGACCAACCATCTATTTTCCATGAACTCAATGGGCTTTATTCCTTCTAGAAATGGAGTCTGGTGGTAGAGGAAGGAAGCAACCCATAATGCAGTGAGCAGGGTCTTTTGTGGCACAGAGATACAAGGCTTTGGACAGAGATAGAATTGGGGGTATATCTATTGACTCAATTCCAGTAAAATACAGTGACTTTGTACCAGTATAGTTCCATTTCCTGCTGGCTCCTTTGCACTTTTATTGTCATATATCACATTTATATATGTTATAAACCTAAAAGTATGGTGTTATAATTATCGCCTCAAAGAGTCTCATCCTTTCTAAGACCAAGAAAAGACCATATACCTGGTAGATAGAGATAGATATAAGATACAGACATACACTTTTCTGTTCACCCACATATTGATATTTGCCAGTTCTGGTGTTCTTTATTCCTTCTGTGGATCCAAATGACCATCTGGAGTCATCTCCTTTCAGCCTTAAAGAAGGTTTGGGCTGAGAGAAGAATCTACTCCTCTCACTTTTTGTTTATAGGACAAAGTCTTTATTTTGCTTTTATTTTCTTTAATTAAAATTTTTATTGAGATACTTGCAGACTCACTTGCAGTTGTAAGAAACAATACAGGGATCCCTTGTACCCTTCACCCAGTTTCCCCCAATGGGAACATTTTGAAAAACTATTGCACAATATCACAGCTGGGATCTTGATATTGAAATAATCCACTGGCCTTGTTCAGATTTCCCCAGTTTTACTTATAGGCATTTGTGTGTGTGTGCATGTACTTAGTCATATATGATTTTTTTTTTTTGAGACAGAACCTGGGTAGAGTGCAGTGGCATCACAGCTCACAGCAACCCCCAACTCCTAGGCTCAAGCTATTCTCCTGCCTCTGCCTTCCAAGTAGCTGGGACTACAGGCACCTGCCACAACACCTGGCTATTTTTTGGTTGCAGCTGTCATTGTTGTTTGGCGGGCCAGCCTGGATTCGAACCCCACCAGCTCAGGTGTATGTGGCTGGCGCCTTAGCCGTTTGAGCTACAGGCACCGATCCTAGTCCTATGTGATTTTATGCACATTTGTGCATCCACCACCACAATCAAGATACTGAACAGTTCCATCACTGAAAGGATCCCTAAGTGTGCCCTTTTATATCACCTCTCTTCCTCTCCCCACCCCCTGTGCCAATACATAGCTCCAGCAACCACTAACCCATTCTCCATTTCTAAAGTTTTGTCATTTTAACATGTTGTCTAAGTGGCATAAATGTAATCACATGTATTTAATCCTTTGTGGACTTTTTTTTTTTTTAGAGACAGAGTCTCAGTTTGTTGCCTTCGGTAGAGTTCATAGTGTTACAACTCACAGCAACCTCCAGCTCTTGGGTTTAGGCGACTCTCTTGCCTCAGCCTCCCAAGCAGCTGGGACTACAGGCGCCTGCCACAATGCCCGGCTATTTTTTTTTTGTTGTTGTTGTTGCAGTTTGGCTGGGGCTGGGTTTGAACCTGCCACCCTTGGTATATGGAGCCGGTGCCCTACTCACTGAGCCATAGGCGCCGCCCGGACTTTTTTTTTTAAACTCAGCATAGCTCTCTGCAGATTCATCCACGCTGTCACATGTATCAGTAGTTCATCCTTTGGTATTGTTGAGTGGTGTCCCGTGGATTTACCAGAGTTTAACAATTTGCCTGTTAAAGGACATCTGGGCTGTTTTCTGTTTGGGGCTACTCTGAGTAAAGCTGCTGTGAACATTCCTGTACAGGTTTTTGTGTGAACATATGTTTTCATTTCTCTGAGATAAATGCCCAGGTATGCAATTGCTGGGTTGTACAGTAATCGAAGGTTTTGTCTTATTTTTTATTTTGTTTTTTGTTTTTCTCTGCCACAACTTGGAAGAAGAGGAAAGTTTAGTGTTATAAGACAATGTCACATTGTACTCCAGAGCGTCTGTAGCATTTTCCATGCCTGACAGCGATGTGTGAGTGGTACAGTTTCTCACCATCTTCATCAACATTGGCTGTTGTCACTCCTTTTCATTTTAGACATTTGCTGGTTATATAATGATATCTTATTTTGATTCTAATTTGCATATCCCTGATGTCTAGTGATGTTGAACATTTTTGGGTGTGTTTATTTTTCATCTCAATGTTCGTTTAGGCAAAGTGTCTATTTGTGTCTTTTGCTTATTTTTAAATTAGATTATGTACTGTTAAATTTCAAGGGTTCTTTACCTACTATAGATATTAGTTATTGTTGTATATATGGTTTGTTCTTTATTTTGGAAGAATAGTTTCTCTGAAAATAGTTCTTTTGTGATAGCTGTTTTTTGTTTTTCTTTTAGCATTTTGACTGTATTATTCCTATGGCTTCCTCTATATTTTTCTGACCATTAATTCTATAATTGGTCACCTGTATATGATGAGTCCCTCTTTTTCTTTAGTATTTTTTTTTTTTTTTTGAGACAGAGTCAAGCTGTCACCCTGGATAGAATGCTGTGGCTTCACAGCTCACAGCAACCTCCAATTCCTGGGCTCATGCGAGTCTCCTGCCTCTGCCTACCAAGTAGCTGGGACTACAGGCACCTGCCACAACGCCCGGCCTTTTTTCGGTTACAGCTGTCATTGTTGTTTGGCAGGCCTGGGCTGGATTCGAACTCGCCAGCTCAGGTGTACATGGTTGGAGCCTTAGCCCGTTGAGCTACAGGCGCTGAGCCCTTTTAGTATTTTTTAAACAAAATATTTCTCTCTCTCTTTCAAAAGTTCAACTATGATGTGTCTAAGTGTGGTTTTGTGTATGTTTTTAATCTACTAGGGCAGTGATTCTCAACCTTCCTAATGCCACGACCCTTTAATACAGTTCCTAACATGATGACCCTGACCATAAAATATAATTTTTTTTTTTTTTGGCCTGGGCTGGGTTTGAACCCATGACCTCTGGCATATGGGGGTGGCGCCCTACTCCTTTGAGCCACAGGCGCCCCCCAAGGATACATGTAGCACATCAAGGTATGCTTGACCAATAATGGCACCTCCGATTCAACTTCAAAAAGTAATACATAGAGGGCGGCACCTGTGGCTCAGCAAGTAGGGCACTGGCCCCACATACCAAGGGTAGCGGGTTCAAACCTGGCCCTGGCAGAACTGCATCAAAAATAGCTGGACGTTGTGGCGGGCGCCTGTAGTCCCAGCTACTCAGGAGGCTGAGGCAAGAGAATTGCCTAAGCCCAAGAGCTGGAGGTTGCTGTGAGCTATGACTCAACAGCACTCTACTGAGGGCGATAGTGAGACTCAGTCTTTACAAAAAAAAGTAATACATAGATAAAATCTCTTAAAACGTGTGTACATTTTTTGGAACCCTGCGTGTGTATGTGTTCTTTTTACCATAAGGAACTGGCTCATGTGATTAGGGATGCTGAGAAGTACAAGATCTGCAGTCAGTAAACTGAAGACCCAGGAGAGTCGACGGTGTAGCTCCAGTCAAAGTCAAGGCCTGCAGCTCAGCGGGCTAAGGCGCCAGCCATGTAAACCTGAGCTGGCAGGTTCGAATCCAGCCTGGGCCCGCCAACCAACAATGACGGCTGCAACCCAAACAAAAATAGCCAGGCATTGTGGCGGGTGCCTGTAGTCCCAGCTACTTGGGAGGCAGAGGCAGGAGACTCGCTTGAGCCCAGGAATTGGA
>CAUYON010130728.1:0-60844 GCA_963573935.1 Arctocebus calabarensis | reverse complement strand
ATATGGGGAAAAGTACAAAGGAGGGGAGGGGTGGGAGGAGGTTGGGTAGAGGGAGGGTAATTGATGGGATCACATCTATGGTGCATCTTAGAAGGGTACAGGTGAAACTTAATAAATGCAGACTACAAATGTCTTCATACAGTAACAAAGAAAATGCCCTAAAGGCTATGTTTAACAGTTTGATGAAAACATTTCAGATTGTATAAGAAACGAGCACATTGTACCCCTTGATTACACTAATGTATGCAGCTATGATTTAATACTAAAAAAGTTAAAAAAAAAGAATTTGCACCATAATGCATATTACAACCCAATTCATAATTGCTAAGTCCAATAGCACTTTTATTTATGTTTATTATAAATATTTTTATTATTTATTTTATATTTTATTTTTATTATCTGCATATTTCTGTCTGTCATGCAATCACTGCTTGCAACTTACTTTACTATTTCTCCATAATAGAAGTCTAGTGATTTCCAGTTAGTTCTGTCACCCATGTTATCTCATGTGGTCCTCACATTATCTCTGTAGAAGATATAACGTAATATCTCTGCTTCACAGATGACAAGCCAGGGCATTAGAGAAGTTAAGCACATTCTTCAAAGAAGACAGCTATAGAGTGATAGAATCTTAACCAAAGCTGGATTTTCTAATTTTAGATCTTATGGTCACAGTATGTTTCTAACTTTTTAAAAGTGTGTGTCTCTCATTCACACTTTCCATTTCCCAATAGCATCTTCTTTTTCTATTAAATCGTAGCTGTGTACATTAATGCATTTATGGGTTACAATGTGCTGGTTGTATATACAGTTGAAATACTTACAACAAACATAGCCTTCACCACACTTTCTTAATTATTGTATTATGACATTTATACTCCACACTTAGTAGATTTGACATGTACCCTTGTAAAATGCACCATAAGTGTAGTCCAAAGAATTACTCACCTGTCACCCATCCTCCCCCTCCTCCGCCCTCCCTCACCTCTTCCCCCTTCTTCTTGGGCTACGTTCCTTTTGGAAAGAAGTTTGGAGATCACCGAGGGTTCTAGAAATCAACCTGCCGTTCGATCCTGCAATTTCTCTACTAGGTATATATCCAGAAGACCAAATAACACTTTATAACAAAGAATTTGCACCATAATGTTTATTGCAGCCCAATTCTTAATTGTTAAGTCCAATAGCACCTTTTATTTTCAGATAGAACTTTCAGCATGTTAGTTTGTGCCATTTTAGAATTTAAGCACATACACTTCACTCTTATTTTGATCCTTCATCAACTTTTAAACTCCGCATACTAAAATAAATTGCTCTTCAGATGCTTTTCTGATTGGGACAAAGGGTCTTCCCAAGTCATCAGGAAGCAATTGTTTAGACCTGTCATGGTCTAGGAAGGTAACAGAAGTGAGAACCATGGCTCACTCACAGGATGTTAGTGCTGTGGAGACTCCCAACAAAATTTGATGCATGATTTTCAAGCTTTTTGCTCTTGTTTAATTAAGAAGAAGAACTTAATTTTCTGAAACCTAATTTTATAAGGCAAACAGTAAATGGAACAGAATTTTTAAGAGCAATTACTTAAACAAAAGTAAGTGTTCTAGGATAGTGGCATTTCAACCACATGCCCCAAGGTCCTGTGGAAACCAATTTGAAAACTTCTGATGTAAACCAAACTGAAGAAGAAAGTGAGGCCCTGCGAGGGATGTATTTTATGCAATGCCACTCAGTGGATCAGGTTCCTCAATTGTAGATTGAGATTCTTCCTGCTGTGCTGCACCTTCTCACACCAGCACACAGTCCTATGCTCACATGGATTTTCTGCCTCTGTTTACTTCCCCAAAGAAGATGAGGGAGGAGCTACTACCTTGGTTCTGGACTCAGCTCTCTGCAGATTACTGGACATCATCACTCCCTGGACATTTTATATGATCTTCCAGGCCTACACATTCTGCAAAATCCTTGTGCTAAGTCTCATTTTAAGTGGCCTCTTTCTAGTTTATACCTGTCAGTGGTAACTTAATCCAGGAAACCTAGAAATCTTCATTTCCTCTCTTATTTTCACACTCAGTTTTGACATGTGGGCATGCATGCATGCCTTCCTTTCCAGGAAAAATATGGCTTGTTTTTTTTTAATTTTGTTCTGTGTTTATTTTATTGTTTTTAATTTCAGAGTTGTTTTCAATTTTGTTATGTGTTTATTTTTTTAAAGTTCAGAGTCAAAGACTAATGGCCTTTATATCCATCTCCCAAGTTTGTTCCTTTCCTGGAATTATTTCAGGAATGACAGAGAAATTCATCCGGTTAACAATCCTGCATTTTTCTTTCTTTCTTCTTTTCTTTTGCCACCCATTTAGTAACTACCTAAGGATGTGTAAATGGTAGGTAGAATTATGTTAAACTCATTATCCTCACAATGCATTTCCCAAATCAAAAATTGTTTCAAAGAATCCAAGCCCATCTTTATTTGCCAGTTCCTTAATAGTTTCAAAGTTTTTGCTTCAACCTAAATCAGCTGTGATGGTAGGTAAGCTAGCCTTTGATGTGGATATGTAATGCCCAAGAATCACTGGTTATCCTGTGTGTGATCCAGAACATGGTAGGTATCAATTTTGATCAATAAATTTTGGGTGTACGAAATTATCCATTCACTTTTTTTCTATTTATAAATAAAACTTCATCTGATTCTGAATTGGGCAAGACTTTGCTTTATTCATTATTGGCGTTTGTGAGAATGTGAGGTGCTTTATTAGTTGCCAGAAAATGAGAGCGGGACCCCCAATCTCTGAACAATCATGGTTGCGTCCTGCCCACTGAGGGCCCACTTCAGCCATCAGTAGTTCCCTTCTCCGAGGCTGCTCTCCAGTCTGTACCACACATGGGATAGGGTGAAGTTAACTGAGACTGAACACCTGCCTCTATGGTTCAGTAGACACGTTTGAAGTTACAGGGTCAGAAATAGTCTGCTTCCTCAGAATGCTACCAAGCCAAACATTTTTATTTGTACTTTTATTTTTGTTTGCAGTTTCGAAAAAAGAAAAGAAAACACTTGACATGAGACTTACCCTTGCAACAAATTTTTAAGCATAAGTATGGTGTTGTTAAATATAAGCACAATATTGTAGAATGGATCTCTGGAAATTTTTCATCTTATTTGACTGACACTCTATATCCCTTGAACAGGAACTCCCATTGCCCCCTCCCCTCCATCCCTGCAACTGACATTCTACTTTGTGTTTCCATGAGTTAGACTACTTTAGATACCTTATATAAATGAAATTGTACAATATCTGTCCTTCTGTTACCAATGTATTTCACTTGGCAAGCATATGACAGAATTTCCTTTTTTATAGCTAAATAATATCCCATTTAATACATATATATGTATATACCATAGTTCCTTTATTCCTCTGTACATGAATATTTAGGTTCTTTCCATCTCTTGGCTATTGGGAATAGCACTGCTAGAGGGTAGTAATTTCTTCAAGATCCTTATTTCAATAATTTTGGATATATAACCAGGAGTGGAATTGCTGGATTATATGATAATTCTACTTTTAATTTTTGTAGGAAATGCTATACTATTTTCTACAGTATTAGTACCATTTTACATTCTCTCCAAGAGTACAGAAAAGCTCCAATTTCTGTACAGCTTCACTAACATGTATCTTCAGATAATAGCCATCCTAACAGGTATGAGGTAATATCTCCTTGTGGTTTTTATTTGCAGTTCCCTGATTATTAGTGATATTGAGCCTCTTCTCATGTAACTGTTGTCCATTTGTCAAGTCTTCATTACAGAAATGACTATTCAAGGCTTAGCCCATTTTATAATTGGGTTATTTGTTTGTTTTTTGCTATTGAATTGTAGGGATTTCTTACATATGTTAGACATTAACTCCTTAAGAGCATTAGCTCACAAACTCATTTTGCAAATATTTTCTCCAGTTCTCTAGGTTGCCTTTTGACTTTACTGACTCTTTCCTTTGCTCTTCAGGATGTTTAGTTTGATGTAGTCTAATTTAGTTATTTTTTGCTTGTGCTTGTGGTGTTATATCCAAGAAATCATTGCCTACACCAATGTCATGAAAATTTTATTCTGTATATTCTTCTACAAGTTTTATAATTTCTGGTCATCTAGTTAAGTCTTTGATCCATTCTGAGTTGGGTTTTTTTTGTATGCAATATAATTTAAGGATCTAATTTTATTCTTTTGCATGTGGATGTCAAGCTTTCCCAACACCATTTGTGGAAAAGATGCACAGCAGCATTCTTGGTCAAATCTCCTTTATTTTTCTTGAAATGTTTATCTCTTATCTTTTGGTCATTTTCCAAAGTACTCAAGCCACTAAGAATAAAGTCTTGCCCACTATCTTTGCTTTTGTCTTATTTAACTTAATCATCCTCTAAAGCAAAAGTGCACATGTTTCTCGGATAGCTTTGTGTTAGAAATAAGGAAAAAGTACAAAAGAAGCTAATTTATAGATTTCAGTTATTGCTTTCAATGTTGATGTTGTTATTGTTTTTTATTTTACATATAGACTTGAAAATGACAGTATCAAAATTCCATTTTTCCCTAAAATCTTATCTTGTGCTTCTAAGCAATAGCTATTGCTATGCTTTGAATGTGATTTATTCCCCCACCAAAATCCATGTTGAAACTTGATCCCCAGTGTGGTGAGGTTGGGAAATGGAGCATAGGGTGTTTTGGTCATCAGGGTTCAGAAATAATCTATTCATTCCTCATGAATAGATTAATACCCTTCCGTGGGAATGAGTGAGTTTACACTGCAATGAGGCGAGATTAGTTTTACCAGATAGCAGCTTGTCCTAAAAGTGAGTTGGCTTCCTAGGCTCTCTCCTGCTTCCTTTCCTGCCATGCTCTTTCCCTTTGCACAAACTCCCTAACATTTTTACTTTTCTCTGTTTTGACCCAGTAAAAGACCCTCTCCTGAAGCCAGTCAGTCATGGTACTATGCTCTTGAACTTCCCTACAAAATCATGAGGTAAATAGATATTTTTTTCTCTGTAAATTATCCAACTTCAGGTGTTCTGTATAATAGCAACACAAAATGAACTAAAATAGATAATCTGAGGGTGAGCATCCCCACCAGAAATCCTTACGTCAGCCCTCATAGGTGAGGCTCACCCAACCACTTCTTCTGCTTGCACAAGAATAGCCTCTCTCTAAGAAAGGATGTGGCATTTCCTGGTCAGCTCTTCAATCAATATCTGTTCTGTACACAAAGGCTAGAACATAAGCAAATATCCTTATCAGGAGCTCATTTTTTACAAAACGTAGCAACAGAAGTTCAGGCAACTTTCTTCCTTAAAGGCTCTAGTGGATCCAGAGATGATAATATAATAGTTGGCAACTTCTCATTTTATTACTGCCACTCTGAAATACTTCCATGTAAGTCAAAGCATCAGGATTCACTTTTTAATCACTGATTCAATCACTATACGCAGAATAAATCTGAAAGTGTACTTTCTTCTACCACAAATTCCGTATGTATAGAATTTATGAATGCCACAAATATGCAGAAGTGGCCATTTCTTCAGATAATGAACAATTTTGTCTAAGATTATTGAATATAAATTCCATTCCTTTTTACTAAAAACAATAAGATAGATAATCATATTTGCACAAAGAACATGAGGCTAAAGGATGTGGTATAAGTAACATGAGATTACAAGCCATTTACTTGAATTTGTATTTCTGATTTATTTCATTGGGATATGCTCAGAAAATTGCTTTCCCATTCAACTTTAGGATTTTCATATATTAAAGATATTAGAAAAATCATTTCCAAGTGTCTTCTAACTCTTCCAATACAGGATTTTAATAACCTGAAATAAATACTTTTCTCTTATTGAGATTTCTCTTAACTATTTATCATATATCCAGCTGATAAAAACATTAGTTGAAAGTTAGTACAATGCTAATTAGAAAAAAATACACTTCACAGGATGTTTTTCTGGGCTTAAGCTACCTTTTGCATTATTTTTAGCTTTAGCTTATATATTTCTGAGGACCACTTTATAAACAAAGCCTTCCTCATGAGGAGGTGTACTTTTATAAGTTCATATTTCATGAAACTAGCTTATTTCCAACAGTGCTAGCTGTTGTCATGAATGCCAGCAATTTTTAATTTGTACCAGAAAGATAATGCAAAATCTCTTAATTTTTAAAAAATTATGTCCTTTGACCAGAGTTGAGTATCTGTCCTAAATATTATTTCCTTTCAAAATCTTTTTTCTAAAGGTCTAATTTTACTCAACAATTTTTAGTGAGCTATTCCCCTGTGTATGGTACTAGGCACTAAGAATATAAACAAGACTATTAAACGGCCTCTATTCTTAAAGAAGTTACAGTTCAATGAGAGAGGCAGACTTGCAGATAAATAATTACTAAATATTGACAGTGGTAACATAGGAGTAAGGACAGGGTGTTACAGGAACATAGAGCGGGGATAAATAATTCACATTCATAGGGGTCCATGGTCAAGAAAGATTTCTGGAATAAAGTTGCATCTTTCCCAGTGTGAGGGAAAATTAATCTATAGACTGGAGGGATAGAACTTATAAAATTGAAGGAAAAAAGGGAAGAGAAAGACCAGCGGTAATGAGGAGGATATATTATGAGGAGGTGAAACACAGAAAGGAGTTCCAAAAATCACTCAGATGCAGAAAGAAAGGTAGGCAACGCTGGGCTTGAGGCTGAAGAACTCAACAGAGGCCTTGAAGGAGCTCAGAGTTCATCTTGGGGACTAGAGAAGCCACTTCAGGGTTTTAAGCTCTGTATCCTGAAATTATAATTTTAGATAATTACTCTGTCTACAGTGGAGGATGGGATAAAGGATTTTATAACTGGAGCAAGTGGAATAGAGAAATGCCAGCACTCTGAATCCAAATTAAGCAAGAGTCCTTTATTGATCAGCAGGGCCGAGAGCAGGCACACCCCTCAAAGTCTTTCTACCCCCTAGAATCAGGGGTGGAAACCTTTTATAAGGTGTTTTTGGTAAGGGGAGAGGGAGTCCTTAATGCAAGCTGAATTTCACAAGAGCTAACACCTGGTAAGGGGAGTGCTTACCAGGGGGAATTGGGCTTTCACAGGATTTTGCAGTTATTACTAAACTCTTTCAGCTGAGCTTTCTGTTTTAATGGGGGAGTGTTAAAAGCCCTTAGCTAAGTCTTTAGCAAGATGGACTTAGGGCATAACAAGGGGATAAGACTAAAGTAGAGAGATCTGATATAAACCTGTTATAGTCAATCAGGAAAGGATGATGGTGGCTTAAGTCAAAATGTTTATTAGATTTGATGATTAGCTGTGGAGGTGGGTGGATGGTGGTATGGGGGAAGACAAAGAGAATGCCTAGATTTTCAGTTTGTCCAGTTTTTCTTTGTTCTACTGTAGTGTGGCTGTCTAGTGGCCATTTTCAAATAATTTATACCAGGGAATTGAACAGATCTATCTTTTGAGAAGTCATTTGGAAATTTAAGAAGACCTGTAAAGGATGATGAGAAGCAAGTCTGTCAGAAGGTGACTGCAAAAGTCTATGGAAGAGTAAAAAGGGTCTGAGATTTATAAATAAAAAAAATATAGAATGCAAAATGTTCATAGGCTTTAAATATTTATAATTACCATAAGAGATGAGAATAAAGTGCAAAGATAGTCCTGGAAGATGATGGCACAGCATCACTGAAAATAATCCAGGAGGAGCTGCACAATTAAATGAAAATCCCATCAAAAAAGACAAATATTTTATTTGATATTCCTCCAATTTTGTGTTCCTAAAATTGACACAATCTTTCTCTCTGCTCTCTCTTCATGCTTGAAGAATGATTTATAGTCATATATTATTTAGATAGAACTTTAGTTTCAATACTGGAAAGAAAAAGGGATCAGTGTGCCAGAATACTGCCCTGGAAAGACCAGGACATCCTGTTCTGCTTCTTTCGGTAAAGGGAACAGTTTGGGATACCAGCCACCATTGGTAAAGTTTCAGGGAGTGTCATTTGAGGACTCATTCCTAATCTGACTTTCTGAGGTATGAGACCAATCTTGGTCAAAGTCAATCAAGAAGACCATGAAGTGCAGCAGGCAGAGATGGTGCATTTAATCAGCTTGGTTTCTATGACAAAGTACCATAGACAAGCTGGGTGGCTTAAACAACAGAAGTGTAGTTTTTACACTTCTGAAGGCCCAAAATCCAAGATCAAGGTGCCAAAAAATTCAGTTTCAGGTGAAGGCTCTCTCCCTCTTTGTAGGTGGCTGCTGTATCCTCATATGACCTTTCTTTATGCACATGCACATCTCTGATATCTCTCCCTTGTCTTAGAAGGACGTTGATCCTGTTGGGTTAGGACCTTGCTCCTATAACCTCTGTTAGCCTTTATTTACCTCTCTAATGGTCCTGTCTCTAAAAATAGTCACATTAGGGGTTAAGATTTTCATCTATAAATTTTGAAGGAACACAATTCAATCCATAACACAACACATAGGCTTGGGATACGAATGTGAGCTTTATTTGCCCTGTGCCTTTCTCAGTTTTAAGCAGATATTAAATGTTCATAAATGTCTATTTTTATTCTTGTTCTATTATCACTATCATTATCATAGAATAAGTGTATTTAGTGTTTAAGGTTACAAAAGGGATCAAAAAGAAGAAAAGTTACAAATGAGAACAAGAGATAGATGCTTGTCCATTACCAGGTTGGTCTATACCAGAGAAACTACAGCCCCTGGGCCTAATGTGGTTCACCACCTACTTTTGTAAATATCAAATTATTACAACACAGCTGGGGGAATGCATTTACATCATGTAATGTAAATTTATGTATTTGTATTTATGTACACAACAGCAACATTGTACAGTTACAAAAAGTCTAAGATACTTATGATGTGGGTCTTTACAAAGAGTTTGCAGACCCATAGTCTAGATAAGTTCTCTCCTTGGGTTTTTTTTTAATTTATTTCAAATTAATGCGAGGGTACAAACAACCAGGTCATCCTTGGGTATTTCTGAAGCCTGAGAGACAGGAAACCTTCAGTAAAGTTTCTCATATGAAAAAATAAGAAGTTTAAAAGGGATAGATCTCTCAAAACCCATATTCTAAAATGGAATCTGTGGTATGAATTATGGAGAAATATATAAGTCTGGGGTAGTAGCCTAGAAAGGGCAATAGAAATATTTTTGTTTCTTTTAGTTCCATCTCAGGATCATTTGTCACCTCCTGGTTTAGAATTTTAGGGCTGGTTTTGATTCATCAGTGAGATGAGTCTGGTTTTTATTTCCCTTCTATCCATCAGGAAATAACTCAAGAACTAATTTAAGACTAGCTTACTTGATACTTAGGCCAGCTATAAATTTGTTACTGTTTTGACACGGATGACATCTTAGATACACTGCTTGCTTGTATATCCAAAAAGAAAAAAATCTTTCAGCTTTTTAAATCCCAAGTGTTGAGTTGACCACATTCACGCAATCCTTGAGCCTCACTCCATTCTTAACGTCATCTTCCTTGGCTTGGTCCTATTCTTGACTTCTGCACCCCTGCCTCACCCTTGAGGTCACTGGGCCTTTCCCCAATCCCCTGTCTCTTCCAGAAGACCATATCCTCCACCCCATTCTGTTCCTCAGCCATATTCTCTCTCAGATACCCAGTATAGTTAGCAAGGATTGCTTAGGTCTTAAGAGTGAGATAAAATTTATTTGAGTGTATTATTTATTATGGATAAATTATATGTAAAGCATTTTTGTTTAGATCTCAAAAAAATGTTTGAAATGTAATAACAAAACCTCTTCTGAAAAAGCATGTGTCATAGCTACAAAAAAAATGGTTTCTGGATTTTGTAAGAATGAACAGGAAAGAGATACGGGAGATATGATCTCATATGTCACAGACTCTCTAAAACCATTGTATACACCCTGGAATTGCCAAAGAAAATAATCCAACAACATTTTCTCTCATTTCTTCCCAGAGGGACTCCATATTTTACATGCATAAAAGACAATTTAGAAGGCTTTTGTCCCCTTTTCTTACTGACAAAATAGAACACAGAATAGGGACTGATTTATTTTCACTCAGCTACAAAGAACAAAAATCACGAAATCCTATTTTAATTGATCTAGTGGAGACTTACTTTAAAAAAAAAAGAAAAAGAAAAAGTACAAAATTAACTTCCTAAATCCAAGGTCTGTCATGTCAGGTGCAGTCGATTTTCAGCTGCTGAGAACACCTCTGATTTCTCCCTCTGGAGTTTATTCAGCACCAGCATAGAATTATCAAGTGAACAAAATGACTAGGTAAGACTAGATGGTGACAAAGTTTTGCCATGGAGGTAGGTGCTTAGAAGTTGTTTTTTCTCTAATGCTTGGATCTCTCCTTAGATTTCCTTTATCATTATCTCATAGTAGAACTGTGTTTTCTAACAAGGAGACCTCTGTTGACTTGGAGTTATGAAGAACCTGAAATATGGCTGGTCCAAACTGAAACATGCTGTAAGAATACAATATACACCAATATCAAAGGCCTAATAAATAAAAGCATTTATTAATAACATCTATAATTTTGATACAATGGGCAAAATAAATTAGTAAAATTAACATTACTCAATTATTTTGTAGCTACCAAAGAGGGTAAAATTATATATGTGGCATGCAATAGATTTCTGTTGAGGAGTGTTGCTTCAGAGACTTGCACACACTGGGAACTCATTTCCTTAGTCTTTCCCAGACTGTGGGTACAAAACCCTGATATATGAAATTATCAAGAGGTAAAACAAGTGGATATGAGAAATTATTGGTCGTGTCTTTAGATGGGGCCTATGTGTCTGAGAGATCATTATGCCATTCATAGAAATTTAGAAGCTGGTATGGTGATGAAAAGTCATGGGGAGGCAGATTCATAGCTCATTTAACTTCATATAGTTGTTGGCTGCCTAGGAGCCTGTATCTCCCCACCTCTCATGGAGACACTCCTTCCCAACTCCAATAGCAACTTGACAATGAAAAAAAGTGAGCATTTCCTGTCCACCAATGAGCTTAGCAACACACAAAGGTAGAGTTTATTTAGTTTCTGTAAAAACAAATTCCTATATTCCAGGTAGTAAAAAAGAAATCCCAGGAAGGGTGTTGTGCTGAGTTTGTATTTATTGAACAGGCAGTGGGACAGACAGCCTTGTGATCAGTACATTTCCTGAGCACAGATCAGGTGGAGACATCACTGTGCTCTCAGATCACAGAGTCTAAGAGGAAAAAAATGGAAAAGACTGAAAATCAGTGAGTCCATTCCCAACAGCTCTGTATTGTTTTCTACAGTAAATAAGGCGAGTTCTGAAGAATTCTTTGTATATACAGATGGTGAAGGTAGGCAATTAAGAATTGAGGTGTGTGTTTCCCCTTACAGCTTTCACGAGTCCTCCCATTATTTGTCCTAGAACACAGAGAAGATGGGTAGATTAGACGCTGGAACTTAAAGATACCACAGAAATGTGAGCTGTATAGTTACAGTTTCATCTTAATCAAAGAAATACACAGATTCCAGCATTCTGACAAGAAGTCTAGCAATTTTAAATCACTTTCACATTTTATCTAATTTGATTCAGTGAGTATTAATGGAGGAACTAGTATGTACTACCTGTTAAGAAAGCACAAAAATAAACATGGCTTATCTCTGCTCTTGATTAATGCAAACCTCATAGTAACAAAAAGTATAATTACACCATTTTGCTGATGAGAAAATTGAGCTTCAGATATTTGTAACTTGCTAAGATTTCACAGTAGGTTATGACTTGAATCCAATTTTTGTAACACTAATGCTTTTCTATTATAGATTAGGTTATTAGACTATAATAATTTGTCTGCCTTGCCTGAATCATCTATGCACTCATATACTAATGAAATCAACACTCAAGACATTAAATCAACATCTAGAAAAATTTTGAAAGGGGTCAGGGTCTCAGGAAGTTTCCTTCCATGTAACTGCACATCTTTAGCTAGTACCATCTGAGGCACGAGCAACACTGTCATTACAACCTCAAACCTTCATTTTAGTGCTCATATCAACTCCATGAGATTTCCTTTGCTTTGAAATTGGCAAACTATTGCCTTGATGTGCCCTTGTGAAATTGAGAATAGTCATTCATTTATCTCACAAAATAATATAGGAATTTATTTCCAATATAACAAATCTTTCATTGAGATAGTGTCTTCTCTAGAGCCCCTGGTTTTCAGAATCTCCTGACAACTAAGGAATGATGCATATGAAATAAAATTAGAAGATCTACAGTTAGACCCAAGATATTATACTGAATAAATTTAATAAATGACAAAGTTTCTCCCAAGCCAATTTTCTTTAAAATGGGGAAATTGATGATCTTTCTCTAACCAAAGGACTATTTGAGGTTGCCAAAGGCAAATGCGCATAAAACTCTGAAGAGCTACATTAATCTTGGTAGTTACTGAATAATAGTCGTCATATAGTTGAAAACACTGTGACTTAGATAGTAAACAGGGTATGGGTTCCAAAAAAGTTGTGACTAATTGACCTCTTACTCTATTCTTGGGATTCTAGACTCTTTTAGACAATCTTGCACTCAGGAATAAAATTCAAACAATAGTTTCATTATATATACCCATAATAGTCAACAGAACTACTCTAAGCCATCACCTATTTATACAGCTGGTCCCCAAGATCACCCCACTGTGTCAAACAGAGAGAACTAAAATTTTACCCATGTCCAGGATATCTGTTGTTATAATGATTGGTTCCCCTAATGAACATCATAAATAATTCCTATCATCATTAATGTCTGCTATGCAAGCCCAGTGCAGTGCACACTGGTGTGCCATGAGAGGATCTTGGATTTGCCATGAAAAATTTTAAAAATAATTAATTAAATTATGTTCAAAAGAAGTTCAAAGTACAGTAAGTATATTCTTTTATTCACTCTTTTTTTTCGATTAACACAACTCAAATATGCCCTGGAATTTTAACTTCAGGTTCAAGTGTGCCTGGAGATTAAAAAAAAAAAAAAAAGAAAGAAAAAGTTGAAAAATACTGCTCTAGTGGAAAGTAAACACCTAGAAATAAAAACAAATAAGAAAAAAAGGCCTCCCTTAGAAAACCCTGCATTCTGAGTTCCGTCAAGATTTGTCATTTTTGGAAGAAATACATTTTATCAGTATAACCCTATGGAAAGTAGCTCATAAAGTACTTTCATAAAGTTGCTACAGGATAGGAGTCACAAGGAAGTGTGGTCTCAGGTGGAGTCTATTGGACCTGGGTAAATTTATGTCACCTCCTTGTCCTGAGATATATGTAACTAGGTGTGTTTGTGAGGGCAGACAATGGTCTATTCTATCAATAAAAGGGGGAGTAAACCACTAAAAAGTTATATGTAATGAAATAGAAAACAATATGGGGACTTGGGTAAAAGTTTAAACTCCCCTTTTTTTATAGATTCTGGTAAAGATTTAGAATAAATAAATGACTTTGTCAAGGCCACAAGAAAAAGAAATCTCTTGATTTCATGCCAGTCCTCAACCTACTACCTATTCTACCCTGTTAGCGTGAACCCAGAAGCACTCTAGCTTAGAGTTTCCCAATTTCCCATATCAAGGATTGTTGAGTTCTTTTGAATATTGCCTCATATAGTGATGTTTGGCTAAGATCCCTGAATCTAGACAAATGGTTTCCAATTCCATATTACCAAAGCTTTCTGTGTCAAAGGGATGGAGTAAAGACAGTTTTGAATAATAATAAATCCTTTTTATTAAATATAACTTATTAAAATGTTGCTTATTTTTAAAAATACATAAATATTAGATATAATTTTATTAAAATATAATTCATTAAAAATAATAAGCACAGTTCCAGGGGATGTTTTTCTAAGTTCATACTCTGGATTTTTCTCTAAATTTATATTTTGCAGCATCTTAGGCATAATAATGTTGATAATACTAACAAAAGATGCCATTAATTCTTCAGGCACTGTGCCAAAGGCTCAAAAGTCAGTGTTCATTGAATATTTTCATAGTTCATTGATATCTTTGGTTTAGAGTATTTATGTGATTTGACAGAGGTCTCATAGTTAAGAACATCGAAAGCTGGAATTTGAACCCATATTTATCTTACTGCCAAACACTTTCCTTTATTTGAAAATTCCAGTTTTCCAAGTTACATACCATCTTTCCAGAGGAAGACTTCTCAAATACATTCATCAGGTAGAAGTTCAGATCCAGTAATGTATATTGAAATATTTTTGGTTTAAATGAAATAGATCAACTTTAAATATTAGGAAAAAATGTAAATGCAGTATAAAGTGAAAGGATATGGGTGTTAATTAGGAATGAATTTAAACCCCAAGCTTTATCACTATCTCCTCTCTTGACCTCAGTCTCATCTTTTTGCTGTAGATGACAGAGAAAAAAACCTACCCTGAAAAAGTAATCTTACCTTAGAGACTTTCCTCATAAACTATCTATGAATGAGCCCAGTAAACAGTTTAAAATGTTAACTCCCCTATTATTATTGCCTTGTATTTTGATACGTAGTTAACTGTCTTCACAGTGAAAATGTGACCAATTCAGGAGTCATCTGACCTAACATCACTTCTCTGGCCAGAGAAATGTCCATTGGCCTGTGTAAGAGAATAAAAGCAGAAAGTGCTCCTAAAGTAACATTCGTGGGGGCCAGTGTACTCACAGATGTGGGCATACTGACTGATGTTGCTTCTGGAGCGTTGCTCTCCTTACATGTCCCAGTACTCTGGATGTGTGTATTAGTTTGGCGCATCCTAAAACAGATCAGAGGAAGTGTCAATAATGGGAGAATCCATAGTTATCAAGAGATAAAAAACAAGTACCAATGTGAGAGATATTAGGGCATCAAACCAGACTGACATTAGGAGAACCTAGGATCTGTATTCAGACATTTTCTAGCAGGTATCATCCAGTTTCAGTCTCCCTCTTCTGCTCCAGATTTTTCCCAAGCACTGAACTTATTTTATCACATTTCATTCACTAATATACTCATAGTATTGTTGAATGTTGGTAATAAACTTGGACATATCTGGTCCAAAGGTCACATTTTGTAGATGGAAAAATTAGATCCCATAGAAAAGGTTGACAATATCAAGTATCTCTAATGTGACTTGGAAAATAAAAATATAGTGGGACACAATAATACAGTGTCAATTTTATAGTTGGAAGAAATCTCAAAGCACATGAATTTGATGCTTCTCAGTTAAGACATATTCTGAATCAGACACCTTCTTGTTTGCCTTGTGATGGGAAACTCATTTCCTATCAAGGCAGTGAAATTCATCCTTGGATATTACTTAAGTTGAAATTGTTCCCCTATAATTTCTTCTAGAACCATAGAAACTAACATTAGTCCTTCTTGCCTGAGATAACCTGAATCTTGACTTTTCCATAATATATACTTCCATAATATATATACTTATATAATATAAGTAATATATGCTTAGCTAAACAAGCCATTTTGAGACATGTTTTATTAATACTTTATCATCTGAGTTTCTTACTCTAGATTACCCTTGAGTAGAAGATCACCTGTTATGGGTCTATACGGTTAATGAACATTTTGAAGAAAATTATATGGATAATTTAGACTCTGACACTCACAATGAAGAAGTTTGAAAGATATGAGGACTGGAGATAAGGTATATGTAATAGCTGAATTCCTGAGTAGTTACATTCATTTCCTAAACAAAGATTTCTTAATTCTTAAAATTCTTTAAGGTCCTGAACAAATTTCAATTACTCCTTTAGCCCATGGATATTATCTATATGAATCATTCATGTCACATGTTTTTCTTCTCTTGAAAGAGATAATTTTCTTCATATTATTAAAGGAATCTTTGATCACCAAAAACTATAAGAACTACTGCCTTGGATAGAAAAGCAGTATAGTAACCAAAAAGGAAAATGATAATTGGACCTAAATCAACAAAATTAAACTCTTGTCTGGTCTACTTTTTATCTCTGTGACTTTAGACAAATTACCTGGATGCTCTGAGCCTTACATTAACTTTCTATATAAAAGTCCACAGAAGGTTGCAGGGATTCACTGAGTGAATGTGAAATGTATTTTCTATGTCTTTTCTACCAGACCTTACCTGTAGATGCAAGAACATGTTAAAGCACTGATATTCATGCCTTATGCTTTGAAGTATATGAACTGAGGGGTAGCTTATCTTTCGTGAGTTACTTCATTCAAAAAGGAAATCAATGTAAATTTAAACATTTTTCCAGGACTAAAAAGCAGTATTTAAGGAGCACTGTCTCCATGAATGTTTACAACTTTTCATAGATATTCTGTAATTACTGCAACCCTAACACTTTTTCCCCTTCTCTTTTACTCAGTAAAGCATATGGAAATGTAGATAAAAAATTTTACTAAAAGGTAAACTTTAAATCTTTTCTATTTTATACAAGAAAGATAATTCACCAATTTTGAATTTTTAACGTCTATGATTCCTAAATTATTGCAACACACTTCAAATTGAGATCAGTGTACTACTGTGAGGTAACATTATAGTCAACAACTTCTATACCAGAAGATATGATGGTGTACTTTGTATACTTACAGGTTTTTATGACAGAGCATGCAGGGATTTTTGTATGTCTGGCCATCATCACCACAGACGGGCTGTGAGTTTGGGGGGCAAAGATAACCTATCCTGGGCAGTACCCGGTAGTCTTTGCATATCTCCGAATCCTGAACAAAGGAAACATAAAGCAGACTTGCTTAATGGCATTCAAGGGGAGGGCTAGAAGAACCTTCTGGTCTACTTAACCCAACTTGAATGATTGTAAAGGAACTGTGATATATGTCTTATGAACCCATGTATTTCTCTCATGTTATGTTAGTGAATTTAACCTCTTGGTTTTGGCCATTTTTAAGTAGTGAAAATAAAGAAGCAAAGAGCCAGGAAATAATGATATAATAAGAAAGCAAAACCCTTGTATAATAAGGGACACAATAAGCTGGGGCACACCCATAGAAAGAAAACTAGGGTGATGATCATGCTAGAAATAATATTCATTTTTTAAAATGAAGTTACTGGATATAGGCAGTACAGAAAGCAAAGATTATTAGGGAAATATTAATTAATTGAATAGATGTTTGAGTCCTAGCTGTGCCACTAATTACAGAAGTAATTTATCTAACTTGTCTGAGCCTTAATTTTCTCACTTGCAAATAATGAATAATGAATAGCTCTTATCTTAGGATATTGCTCTAGGGTAGTAACTCAGATAATGTATATAAACACATGCTTAACACAATGTCTGTCACATACTAAGTCTCAGTAAATGTTAGTTTTCTATATGTTTTTCATGGTAAAAAATTTCCACATGAAAGAAGAAACGTGTTTGGTCTTCATAGTGTTTTGGAAGTATAAGTTCAATAATAAATAATAACAATGATAACAACTTGACTAATCAGAGAAAGAAACACAAAACGTTGTACTGAAAAACAACAAATATGAAAGAAAATAGGCTAACTGGAAGATTTAAATACAATAGTATCAGCGATTACATTAAATTAAAGGAGAAATGTTCCAGCTAAAAGACTGTGTTTATAATAAATGTTCCTGTGTTTATAATAAGTATATTTTTAATATAAGAAAACAAGCAGATGGTAAGTAAAAGAATGATTTCTAAATAACTCATGACTCAATCACAGAATTTCAAAATGTTTTGAAATAAATGACAATAAAAATATAACCTATCCATTCCCTGCAACTAAAGCAGTGATTTGAGGGAAAGCTATAAATTTAATACATAAATTAGTAAAGAAGAGTTTTTGTTGTTCTTTTTCTTGAGATAATCTCAAACTGTCACCCTTGGTAGAGTGCTGTGGTGTCATAGCTCACAGCAATCTCAAACTCCTGGACTTAAGTGATTCTCTTGCCTCAGCCTCCCAAGTAGCTGGGACAACAGGTGTCTGCCACAATGCCCAGCTATCTTTTGGTTGTAGTTGTCATTGTTGTTTGGCAGGCCCAGGCTGGATTCGAGGCCACCAGCTCTGTTGTATGTAGCTGGTGCCTTAGTCACTGAGCTATAAGCACCAAGCCAGTAAAGAAGAAAATTCTAAAATTGATGATCTAAACTTCCATCTCAAGAAGGTAACAAGCAATGAGCAAATTAACCCCATAGAAAAAGAAGAAATAATAAAGAGAGAAATTTGGTTAAACAAACAAAACAGAACAAAAGCAAGAGTTAGCTGTTTATCAGAAGATAACAACTGTTTATAAACAACTTTGTTTATAAAATTTACTAAAAAGGCAGGAAAACATGTATTACCGATATTAGAGGTAAAAAAGCATCATAGATATTACAAAGATAATGTTAAAATGTTAAAAATAACTATATGCCAATAAAGTTGATGACATAGATGAAATTAATAACTTTCTTGAAAACCGCTTCCTGCAGCAGACACAAAGAATAGAAAGTACGACAGTACTATGTGTGTTACTGTTCACTTTAGAGGACTCAAGCAAGATTGAGTCCTGGTTCATTTTCATAAATATTTCAAACATCTAAACAAAATGCTTTAGATTGTGGTGAGTTCCTTATTGATATGAATATTCTGGTAGAATTTAGACAAGAAACCTCTAGGAATCTTTGGCAAAAGTACAACCAAATTAGGTATATTGATTATATTTTTCAGCTAACCGCTGCTGAAATGTTCCAAAAGCACCAGGATAAAGTACTATAAAAAATTAGCAGGTACAGGCAACAAAGACAGAATAGTTCTCTCTTTTTATTTTCTTACATCAATTCAGCAAATTCTTCTGACTCCACTTTTAAAACAGGCTTCATATTCAAACATTTCTCATGAGCTTGACCACCACAGCCATGGTATAAACTAGCATCATCCCTACACCCAGTTTCTCTTCTTGCCTTCCTACTGTGTATTTTCAACATAGTAGGCAGAATTATTCTTTTAATACATAAATCAGATCATATCACTCTTCTCAAACAGTGTTCACTCAGAAGCATAGTCAATATCCTTAAGACTGTCTATAAACTCTTATGACACAACCTCCCAGTACCTGATTCCTTTCTCTGTAGCTTCTCTGAGGTTGCTCTACACTAGGGGTCCTCAAACTACAGCCCGCGGGCCACATGCTTCCGTGTGAATTGTATTTGTTCCCATTTTGTTTTTTACTTCAAAATAAGATATGTGCAGTGTCCATAGGAATTTGTTCAGAATTTTTTTTTAAACTATAGTCCAGCCCTCCAACGGTCTGAAGGACAGTGAATTGGCCCCCTGTTTAAAAAGTTTGAGGATGCCTGTTCTACGCCAACCACACTGGAATTTGCTATGATCAGTCTGTTCGCTTCCTGGAATGTGCTCTCCACAGGTACATCTACAGAATCAATGCCCTTGGGTCTTGGGGAAGATATCACTTTTTGAGAGAGTTCTTCTTTGTACATGCTACTTAAAATTGTATCCCCTCCCCATCTCAGAATTTACACTGATCTTCTGCTCTTTATTTTTTCCTTGACATTACATTTTATTCATTCATGTCATCTATTGTCTCTGTTATTCCAATATAACATAAACCCCATCAGTTTTTATGGCTATGGATCTACCACACATAAATAATTCCTGGAAGAATAGTAGGTGTTTAACAATATTTGTAGCATGACAAATAGACTCCTAGATTGATTTTTAAAAAATTACAATGAATGATACTCTCTTCTCCAAAAGAAATCTCAGCCCCAAACCAGATTGTGGATTAGGGGAGAGCATTAGGGGGCTCTGGTTACTGGTGGTATCCTATTTCTTTTCTTTTCTTCTTCTTTTTTTTTTTTTTGAGACAGAGTCTCAAGCTGTCACCCTGGGTAGAGTGTCATAGCATCACAGCTCACAGTAACCTCAAACTTTTGGGTTTAAGCAATTCTCTTGCCTCAGCCTCCTAAGTACCTGGGACTACAGCACCCACCACAACACCCGGCTATTTTTGTTGTTGTTGTTGCCATTGTTATTTAGCTGGTCCAGGCCTGGTTCAAACCTGCCAGCCTTGGTGTACGTAGCTGGCGCCCTACACACTGAGCTATGGGCGCTACCCTCAGATCCTATTTCTTGACCTGGGTGCTGGTATCGTGAGTGTAATCATTTTGTGATATTTCATATAGCTATACATTTAGGATAGGTGCACTTCTACATGACTACTATATTTGAGCAAAATGGTTTTTAAAAAGTACAGATTTTGTGATTAGATCTTTTCCACGCTTAGGGATCTCTGATAGAGGGACCAATTTACTAGAAATAAGTGATTAATGCATATTTGTTTCACATATGCAAGTCATTTAGTATCTTAGTTGAATCAGGCAAATAATTATATAAAATTCACATTTGATACCCTTCCTTCTTTCCTGGGTCATCAGCCTAGGTGCTAAAATTTCTCTCATAGGGCCTGTCCTACCAATAGTCAAGGCCAAAAAAGTTCACATTGGATTCAGATAAACTGAAAAAGAACAGAGGAGCCGAAGGTAGCCACGACATTTGTGCTCTTTATTCAACTCGTGGTGGCCAGTGAGCAGGCATGGGGACAGGCAGGCTTTGCCCATATAGCTTCTTTTTTTTTACCCCCATAGGAAGTCTGTACAGACAGAAAGCCTTAGCATAACTGGGAATCAAGCACTATGATGGGTATTTAAGATAACACAGCACCTGCCAGCTTCATCACAGTTAATCAAAACTATCCAGCACCTCCTGGCCTTCAGATGAGAAGCCTAACTTCTCTCATCTTACTCACAAGGTCCAATCTGGGATTCCCTACTTCATGAGTCTACTTCATGCTCTCATATCCCCTTTTCTCCTTTTTATTGCTACTTTCACATCGTCTAAATCAGTGGTTCTCAGCCTTCCTAATGCTGTGGCCCTTTAATACAGTTCCTGTGGGTTGTGATCCACAGGTTGAGAATAGCTGGTCTAGACCCTAAAAAAGAAATCCTATTATAGTAATGTACACAAAGACATGAATTACCGGTGACCATCAGCCTATGTGTTGAATAAGAAGTTTGAGCTGCTGTGAATTGCTGATTGGTGGACATCCACAAGGTGAGGGTGCCCAGCATGCAGTTCTGGCTACTATGAAAGATTTGGTTGGGGGAGGAAAGTGAGCAGAGCTGGGTGACGAGCCTTTTGGTCTTGTTGAAAGTGCAGGATTGAGGAGCCTGACTATGTATTTGACCACATGTGTGACTAGATACACTTACTACACACCCCATGCACTGAACGGAAGCTGGGCTCATAACTCAGGGAACACAGAGCAAAGCACTGCTGAGCAATCACAGAACTGTCGCCACCATAAACTGCACTTAGTCCTCAAACGACTTACAGCTGCACTGAATTTGAGCCTACCTCCAACCTTTCTATAGAAGTCGTGTTTATAGAAGGCAAGTGGCAGCACATGTAAAAAAATTCAAGCAGATTAAGTTAATTAGTAGTTATTTTGCCATAGTCATCCTTACCAGAAAAGAAATGGAGGCATCTGGGTTACCTTCCTCTCCAGATGGCTTTTCTTGACGTCTTGCCCTTTCCAAAGCTTCTATTTGACTGGAAAATAAAACAAAATAATTTAAAATAAAATTCATGGAGACCATCTCTGATAACTTCCAGTGAGAAGTTAAGCAATCCTCAGAAAAGATGACAGAGCCACAGAACATTCAACCAGAAAGTGACCAGGAAGATACTATGTATATTGAGAAAAGAACACAATTAGCAGCTGATTTAGAACTCTTGTCACTTAGCAGATGTGTGACCTTCACTTAAAGTCCTTGAGTTTCAATTTTCTAGAACATAAAAAGAGAGCAGTGCTGGAAATGTCTGCCTCAAAAAACATTTACTATGAAAGCTAAATAAACTCGATTATTGTCTTCACAGTGTTTTCATCACCATTGCCATCACCATCTCTCATGTCCATTGCTTCCAAATTTGTCTGGTTATTAGAATAACTTAGAAACTCTTTCTAAAAAATAAATTCTATAGCCCTGGAGATGCTGATTTAATATAATTTTGGGCTGTAAAAAATATCAGTATTTTATTTTAAAAAGACATCTTGATTGAGTCTGATCTTGTAAAAAAAAAAAAAGATCTTAAACAATTTCTTATAACTATGAGGCTGAAAGTCAAAAAGAACTTTTTTAATGACACAGCTAGCAAGTTTCATGGTTAGAACTTAACATCTGAATTTTCTGCCTCCAAGTCCAGATGTTCTTTCCACTATATCAGGTGTTCTTCACACTGTGTCAGGTGTTCTCAACTTAAGCGTCTTGATGCTCAAGATTTATTTCAAGGGTGCACGGGGATTCAGAAGCACGCATATTTGTACAATCAACAGTTTCTAAAAGTTCAGCTCCACTGCTTGCTAACAAGGGAGAAGAATCCTCTTACTCACAAGACAGCTCTGCACTGGTAGCACTTGTTTTTGTAGAGCTTTCCATCAGCACCACGCACTGGGTCATTCTCCCGAGTGCAGATAAGTTCATTGTTCCTCAGATGCTTCCGAAAGCCACTGCATTCATCCTGGAAAAGGACAAAGCGGAAGTGAACAGGGATTTTTCCTTTTTACTGGGTGATTTTCTCAAACTTGGTTTTAGAAAGCCTTCTCTTGGCCTTGAGCTCAGACTCATCACACTAATCCTTGCAGCGGAGGCCAAGGGACACTCAGATTGTGTAAACTTTTCATCCTCTGCTGCATTCTGAGCCTCTCTGAGAGAAAGGCAGCCTCTGTCCTGAAAATGTAGGAAAATGTAAAACCACCCTTGACGGGTGTCCTCGTCTCCCTCTTTCTTCAATTCATCCTTCCTCTCCCCCATTTTTCCCTATAAGGTTCTCTTGACCAAAGGACAATCTCACAAGAATCTAACCCTACAAATGTGATTATATTTCTGTTAAAAAACTGAATGAAGATGCCTTCTGTGCAGACTTGAAGAACAAATAAAAAAGACAGCATCACGCATACACACTATCAATTTGTTGATGCTGAGAAAATCATCCAGAGAAAAGAGGAAACAAGACATCAAAGAAAGAAGCCAAAGGGAAGCTTGCAATTAGTTTGTATTACCTGAATTATTTAAAATCAAAGTCAGCGAGCTACCTGAAGTCTCATCTAACATTTAAAGTGTCAGAAACAGGATTTCAGTCTAAGTGGTAAAAAGTTGTACCCCTTATGTTTCATTTCATGTATCTCCCAAAGAGGAAAGACTAAACCAATAACTGACACACACTTTAGGAGAATTCCCTACAAAATTAAGAAAAGCATCAAATTCCAAAGCCAGAAGAAAAAGAAAAAAATCTTATTATGACCCCAAATGACAATGTGGGCAAAATCAATTTTTTCTCAAGTAAAAGATTAGTGACTTTATTATTCAAAAACAGAAGAAGTGTACAAGATTTTAGAAGTGAAAAGTAAAATAATTATTTTGGTATTCTTTATGAAAAAACCTTTGCATTATTTGAGGGCTCAGCTTTTGATTTATCTTCATCATTCTTTTTTCTTTCATTAGCTTCTCGCTCACTGTAGAATAAAAAAGAATAGATAGAATAATGTTGCTAGGGTTGTAACTTAATTGTCTTTAATCAAGCATTTATCCAATTCTAAATATTTGAAAATCTAATACTATATTGTCATTTCTAAAAAAAAACCTAAAAGTACTTTTTTCTACTCATCAGCTCTGATAGTTGAAATTTTCATAATTAAATCTTTGTAGCAATGCAACTGATGGTTATTGATTCAGTTACTGTATTTTTATCCAGAGTAAATGATCCTAAAAGGCCATTTTTTCTCCTTAATAGAATATATTTGTAGCTATCATCAAGAGAGTTGCTTCATTCCTCATTTTTACTTTTCTAACTAAATTAAACTTTTATTCTTTCCATAGTTACAGTGCATACAAGTTTATAAACATTTTAAAAACTACGATCTCCTTGATTCCCTGCTATATTAGCAGTTACTCTTCCCTTAATACATATAAGAGGAACTGAATCTTCACAAAGTGCACGGGGCTGACCCAGGTTACTTAGCTGATAAGCTTCCTCTTTAAAAGTCAACGATTTTGTTACTGCACAACAACTCTCTGTGTACCCCAGAGGCTCAAGTTATGATTATGTTTCTTATCATGAAAATAAAAAATTCGTATGAAAATTAGCGTTTGGAAACTGATCTCTTGGAAAGTGAGGAACTAATATATCTGTAATGTATGATGCTAAATGCCTCAGGTTTTAAAAGTAACCGAAGCTATTTTCCGGCAAACAGGCACAATTATCAAACTCTTTACGTACAAGATACTCAGACACATAGCACACTTGTTGACATGCATCTTGCCATTTGAGTCTCGAACAGGATTATTGTCTCTGGTACAGACAAGCTTCCCCTCTCTCTGTTTGCTCCGGAATTCATGACACTGATCCTGCCAATAAGAGTGAAAAAAAGATGTCACCACAATAGCCTGATTTTTAAAGCCTGAAAACATGACTGGTTGATTAGCTATGAACTCATAACACTTGATAGAAAAAAAATAGAGAAAACAAAATTTCAGAGATGGAATATGTTTTAAAGGCACTTTATTCAATCTCTGCCTAAGAAGTCTGGTTCCTCTCCACAGCATCCTGCTCAGATGACTGTCTTCCTGCCCCAGTGGGAATTTCCTACTGCCTAAGATAATTACAGTTTTAAATAGTTTTCTATGAAACCGAGCCCAAACCTATCTCCCTGAAATTGTACTCCTCATTCCACACATAAAAAGGCTTAATTCAAATGTCCTGGAACATACCAAGGGATACTTTTCTGGTAAGACACACAAACGTAAACTTTCAGCTTTGTTCTTCAACAACAATTGAAATTTTTTTATTAAGTCGTATATACATAGATCATGAATACATTTGTGCCTTTGTGGGATTCAGTGTGTTGATTATTTGTACAAATTGGAGTGCTTGTATCCTACTTGAAATTTTTTTTTTTTATCATGCCAGGCACTTTGTTGTTTGTGCTAATAGGTTTCGTTCATTGCTCATAAAAATACTATAAGATAAATGCTTATTATCTTCACTTTACAGATAAGATAAATAAGTCTCAGAGATATTAAGTCAACATTAGATTTGTGCTCAGAAATCTGCTAACAAGCAAGTTATACTTTTTTGCTTCCTCATTTTCATATACCAGAGAATGAAACTCCTATCCATTTATAAGAAATGGAGCTATCTTTTTATTCATTGAAAAATACCTTTAAAAACGAGCTAATAGAACTGAAACCACAATATCAGGCCTTTGTTAAAAATCTTTAGAGATCTACAGAAGTCTCTTGAACTTTCTTTCAGTCCAAAGAACCAAAGTAGAAATGTAGGGAACATTACATTAAAAAGTACCGCTAGTAACCTAGATTGTACTTACCCTCCTTTCTAAAAATTGTCCATAAACAATTCTAGGCCTACTTTTATCTGCAGCATTTAAAAAATTCTCTGGAAGTGAATACCTGATCAATATGTTAAATGTCTCACAACCATCATTTTCATAGATGGCTAAAATCGCTTTCATTTCCAGGTATGCAAAATACCACATATATTTATGAAAACACACGTCTGCCTATGTTGCAACCCTCAATTTAAGGTGTTAGTTTCTAGCTCTTCTATTTATTATTTATGTATATCATGTATTATTTATGTATAGTTAACTTCTCTATATAATATTACCCACTGCATAGATTGGGGGGAGGTTTAAATATGATAATTTATTAAGTTAATTTTACTTTATATTATAAATGAAATTGTAGCTCTCTTTTTGACACACACATAATCTCAATATTTTCTCTATATACCTGCACACATACAGTACTTTTTTCTGTTTGAAATTTCAAAAATAAATATCATAAAATTGAAAACTGACCAAGATTTTAAATATATCGCCTTTAGAATTCATTTAAAGTTCCACAATAAAGTATTTTCTCAAAGCTATTCATATACCAAAATGCACAAAAGATATTTCCGGAATATTTTTGAATAATGATAATCACTATTAATGTGTTACTTTGTTTAGTTAGTATAGGTCCAAGGGAAAGTTTCCTCACTAACAAGAAAATCTTCCTGAGGAAATTTTATTATTTTGCTTTTCCAATTAGAATCCATAGATGAATTAGAAGGAATGGTGCTGTGAAGAGTAGAATATTATTTAGAAAGCCTGAAATTGAACACTAGGTGGCGTGGAAATGCCAGATCAAGAATTTATGATTTAGCGTTCCAAATTTTTGATACTCAACTTTCTTGTTTATAATTTTGGGCATTTGCTTGCTCGATTGTTTTAAAACTTCAAAAATGAAATAAACTGGTAACCTCGATAATTTGTGAATTTTCCCTGGTCCTACAAATATATGATAATTGTATCAAAGTTGCTCTTAGTGCACTAAATAGCAGGCTACATGTAAGACCTGCCCAGGACTTTCTTATTTACCATTATATGCCCAATGACTGGGACACAGTCAGCATTCCACAAGTATGTTGTGTTGAATGAGTTAACCACATAAAGCACCCAAATTTAGGAATTAATGTGCACAACATGTATTACCTGTTCATCATTGGTCTTTTCTTTTCCATTCGTCCTTTCTAGATCCTCTTTCTTATTTTTTTCAGCTGCTTCTCTTTCCCTGGAACAAAAGATGGAAAGAAACATTTTGACCAAAGTGAACAAGTACCTCATTAATTACTAGATCTGCTTTTAAAGCAAATGACTTTTCTTTCTTTTCAAACTGATAAGAAATCACTATTATACCTTAAGACTCATGACCAAAAACTCCCTTTTGGAAAATACTCACAGTTTTTCCTTACACATAGCACACTTATTGCCATGCATCTTGCCATCTGGACCCCGGACAGGGTCACTTTCTCGAGTGCAGATAAGCTTCCCATCTTTCATTTGGTTTTTATACTCATCACATGTACTCTGAAAATATGAAAAGATTATACATTAAATGTGTTTTTACATAGTCTTTATTCAATTATCAGTTACTTAACTTTGTTGCAATAGGAAGACTAAGGGCCCACAAAGACATCCATGTTCTCATTTCTGGAACCTATGAATATGTTGCTTTGCATGGTAAAGAGGGATTATGATTGAGTATAGAATTGAAGTTGTCAAACTGCTTAGTTTGAAATTAGGTTTTCCTGGATTATCTGAGTGGGCCAAATTTTTCCATCCAAGAATGAAGGAGACAGGGGAGTCAATGTCAGAATGATAGAGCTTGAGAAAGGCATGCCTGGCCATTGCTGACATTAGAGGTGGCCACAGCTGAGGAATGCAGGTAGCCTCTAGAAGTCAGAAAAAGGAAAGAAATGGATAGTTCTCTACAGCCTTCACAAAAACAAAAACAAACAACACAAACAAAAAAACTCCACAACCTTATGGATATCTTGGATTTTAGCACAGAAAGATCCATTTAGAACCTCTAAACTCCAGAAATATAAGATAATACATTTGTTTTGTTGTGAGCCACTGTTTGTAATGACTTATTATAGTAGCAATAACAAATATACTTTAAGAATTGCATTTTACTTATTTATAAAATAAGATTAAGAAGTCTCATTTGGCTACATATGGTACCTCATACCTGTATTCCTAGCACTCTGGGAGGCCAAGGCTGGAAGATCAGGAGTTTGAGACCAGCCTGAGTGAAAGTCTCAAACTCCTGATCTTCTGAAAGAGTGAGACCTCATCACTACTAAAAATAGGAAAATTAGCCAGGCATAGTGGCACACACCTAAAATCCCAGCTACTCAGAAGGCCGAAGGAAGAAGATCACTTAAACCTAGGAGTTTGAGGTTTCTGTGAACAGGGTTGATACCACAGCACTCTAGCCCAGGTGTGAGAGAAAGACTCTGTCAAACACAAAACAAAACACCTATTTGGTTGGCCAGGCTGCTGAAAAAATTAAATAAACTACAATTTATAAAAGTGGTAAAAGATTTTCATCTTAACAAGTTACCAGGGATATTCACATTAATGAAGGCTCCTGGCCTTCTAAGGGCAAGATCTCTTTTGGCCATAATGACATGCTCTTCCCATATTTTTTCACAGCCAAGTATTGGTTTATATAAAGACCATTTTTACCAAAACATAATTAATGACTCACCTTTCCAGTTTCATTTGACCTGAAGCCAGACTGCTCATTTTTTTTCTCTGCTTCTCTTTCCCTAGATGAGAAAAGAATCAGTAGTCATCTTGTTAACACTACTCAGGTTTGGAAGGAACTCAAGAGTTCATACATCCTTAACCACCTTCTTTACAGGAAATCTGGAAATCTCTCTGTACGTCTTTGAGGGGGATAGACAGCTGTTTATTAAGTTCCTGGTACAAGATGCTCCCTCATCACAAAGTAGATATTCTATGTAGATCGTCTCCTGTAATTAGATGAAAGTCTGTAGATCGTCCCAGGTAATTACAATGTCTCCTTTATTTGTGTTTAAACTTATCTCTTTCCAACTTTCATCCTTCTTTATTATTTCACATGCTCAGAACAACACATATCCAGCCTACTGAACCAATTACCTCTTAACCAGTGATAGAAAGGCAATTTTCCTATCTCCATAGCTATAGAAAGGCAATTTTCATATCTCCATAGCTTCCTTAGTTTCTTCTCCTTTTCATCCTAAGTTATATGTTTCATTCCCCATACTGGTTCCTTGATTTTCAAGTCAACCGATTTTAACATTCTTGCTTAAAGTGTGGGGCCCAACATAGAAAAAACAAAAAAGAGTAATTTAGGGATGACCCTAGGATCATGCTTTTTTTTTTTTTTGTCTTTCTTACAAAAGATTTCTGCTAGTGGTTCTAAGCTTTTATGTGCATTAAAAATCACCAAAGAGATGCCAAAAATTCACATTCTCTAACCATCCCATCAGGTTTATTCACAGTATCTGGAGTAGGCTCAGTAACTTGATTTTTAACCAGTTGATTCTGATGCAGTTGGCCTAAGATCCAAATAGAGTTGTCCCTCTGCAGATGTAGGGGATTGGTTCCAAGATCCCCTTCCTCCTTGAATATACAAACATTCCCACATACCCAAGTCCTGCAGTTGGCCCTGTGGAACCCACCTATATAAATAGTTGGCCCCTAAATAAAATATATCTGGGTTTTGCATCCCAAGAATACTGTATTTTCAATCTGTATTTGACTGAAGAAAATCTGGGCATAAGTTGACCCACGTAATTCAGATTCATGTTGTTTCAGGATCAACTGTACTGAAAAACTCTAGTTTATGTCATTTGTCTTTCAAACTTTCACTAGTGTTTTCACATAAAATAAAGCATGAATATGTATGTATATAATATTATATGTATATATGTATATATACACATGCATATGTATATTTCAGTTTCTTAGGGAACTCCCTTTGAGTGTGTAAGAGGGAAGTGCGGGTAAAATACACATTGAAGGTTTAAATTTAAAGTCATGCAGTTTTAATCACATAAGCTAATGGAGAAAAAGAATGCCTATAATCATTCAGGCTCATGAAATTCCAATCATAGTCATAGCTGCCCAAAAACTTTCAGTAGTCTCTGATCATGTAGGTATAATCTAATGTCTTTCTCATGATTCCAAATAATCTTTCCAGACTTATTTCTTGCAGTTCTCTCCATCCTCAATAATCTTGAGACATAGTGAGCTCCTTTCTGTTCCTTGAGCTTGTTAATTTCATACATCTCAGCAGCTGTCGCATTGCCTCTTGCTCTGCCTGAAACTTTCTTCTTCCAGATATTCCTATGCACTCACGCTGTACAGGTTTTCCTCACTTGGGAAAACTTCACAGAACACCATAAATAAAATAGCAGCTCCAGTCTGTTTCTGTTATCTTGTCCTATTTAATTTGTATTACTATCTGGCCTTATATTATACACAGTTATTTGGTTTGTTTCCTATTATCTTCACTACATTATACATATTACAGTTTCATAAGGGCAGCAAATTGGTCATGTTCAACTTTCTGTTTATGAAGAATGTCTGTTTATTCTTCTACCTGTTTATGAGGAATGTTTTTTACATTATAGGTAGTTGAAAACCACTTGTAAGATGAATGGTCTCCAAAGATTGTTAAAAAACAATTCCACATATTTTTTTTTTATCGTTGCTGCTATTAACTTCAGGTAAGTATTTTAAAATAGTAAAGTTTTTATCTTAAAAATTTCTGCATTTAAAAATCATTGTTCCTTTACAAAGTTCTCCAGTATTAATATGTGATATAGAAAGAAAGTCATAAGTGAAGAACTATCTCAGTTAGATTCATATCTATAAAATATTAATTGTTTAAAACTAATAAAAGCATTATGAACATTTGTGAAATGCACAGAAACTGAATGCTGTAGTTAAGAGCACTTTAATATGTTTTAAAATTACAGGTACTCTTCAAAGTCACCTAGAACTATCTCATTTTACAGATGGAATTAATAGTAGCTATATTGCCCCAATAACCCTAATCAAAAGTGGCTGAGCTCAATCATAAAGCACTCCAATTTAAAATCAGTCACCCAGGAAAAATAAATAGAAGAAACAGAATATAGAGTGTGCAAAAAAGTGTGTCTCATGCATATGACAAGACACCAGCTCTCTTAAATCGTGCTCACCAACTATTCCTAATGACCATTGTAAAGTACTCCAAGGATTCAGACACAAGGAAGACCAATTATTTCTCATGATGGCACTTAGAGGTCACAAAATTAAAAGAGTGAGTGTCAGCTACTTAATTAGTGCTACTTCTAGGGTTCATTGTTCCTCAGGCTTGCAAGAGTAAAAGATAATATTTGGGATCTAACAAAAAGAATAATTTTCAAGGAGGGAAGCATAGAAAATCAGAAATGTCCATTAATTTAGGAGGAATATCAGACTATCTTTCAGACACACATGTGAGAGAAAAACTTACAGAATCTCTTTACACATGGTGCACTTATTGTTGTAGGATTTGCCATCAGCACCACGCACAGGATCTATCTCCCGAGTACAGGTGAGTTTTCCATTCTTCATTTTATCTCGAAACTCAGCACATTGGTCCTAAAAAAGGAAGAGAAAGCAAGGGTCCTGGATTACTTAGTCTATCATATTGTTATTAAATTTGTTAAACAATTCCTGTAAGAAAAGTTCCCATCAGCCCCCATCAACCTTCACCAACCTCCCTTTAAAAGAATTGCAATATTTAGGACTTCTAGCCCCAGAGAAAGAGTAGGTAGAATCGTCCATATATTAATTATCAGAGGTCAGCAGTAACGGCTACTAATAATGTTTCTTTCTACACAGGGACATTATAAAGATGGCTGGAAATTAACAGCATGGATTAAATATTGTCAAACTACCACCCAAGGTGTAATTTTCCTTTCTGCCTCCTTTTACATATAACATTTGATCAAAACACATCTTCACTCATTTATTTAGATATTATTTATGCCTTCTTTTCCACAACAGGCACAAGATAACCCATAATGCCTACAATATTTATCATCTGGTTTTTTACAGAAAAACATGCTGACCTCTGGTGTAGATAAACGGGAGAATAAAATGCTGGGAGAAAAGTTATACAAAACATTAAGGAAAGTAGGCTTGAGCAAGTTATGGTGGAGACAGACAAAAATTTTTAACAAGTCTATTACTGTTTAGGAAAACTCAGCCTCCTAAAGCAAAAAAGATTAAAAACTAAGAAACAAAACAAAATACCAAAAAGGCTAGCGTTTATCAAAGGTAAATATTGGGTCTGTGTCAAACCTAGAAGTGAAGAGATGGTCTTAATGTTCTGAGGCATAAGATAAATAATAGTTATAGTCTTATGTTTTTGTATGTTTGTTTGTTTTTTGAGACAGAGTCTTACTTTGTCACCCTCCGTAGAGTGCCGTGGCTTCACAGCTCACAGCAACCTTAAACTCTTAGGCTTAAGCAATTCTCTTGCCTCAGCCTCCCAAGTAGCTGGGACTAGAGTCACCCCTTACAACCCCTGGCTATATTTTTGTTTCAGTTTTATTGTTGTTTCAGCTGGTCCAGGCAGGGTTCTAACCCACCAGCCTCAATGTGTGTGGCTGGTGCCTTACCCACTGAGCTACAGGTGCCAGTTATAGTCTTATGATGGGGTGTTCACACAATCAAATAATGACATTACAGGCAATATTATCATACTGGTACTTAAAAATGTCTTTAGGAGTCTGCTAAACATTTGCCTAAGTTATTTTATTTTATCCTTATATGAATACTTCTAAATAAGGGACTCTAGAGTTACGTGAGATGAAGTGATCTACTTAGTGGTTCGCAATCCGAGTGGTAAGGCAGGATCACAACCCAAACTACCTGACTGTAAAGCCTATGCCTTTTTGCCACATTCTGCTGCCTTGGATCAATAGAAAAGACACCTCAAAAAAGTAGGTCCATCCACAGCAACAAAGAATAATGAAAGAAAATGAAGAGCTTATGACACTTATGAAAATGATTATTGACATGAGGGCTAGATTACTGTAAGGATAACTGAAGACTGGGTTAAGGTCAGCACATTGTTAATTATTTTCAGGTTTAAAGAAGTTAAAATGAGTCCAAGAGAGGGGAAAAATTGCTCCTCACACACCCTACAGCCTTAATCAAGGGGAAACACCTCTGTTCTTCCAAGGATGCTTTCGGACCCAGCACTGCATCATTCCCTTTGGGTGACATGAGCCATGTCAGCACCCCATCATCAACAATCTGAGCCTGCTCTGGTCATTGAAATTAGAGGTAGGTCTCACCTGAGCATTCCCTCCCCCACCGCCATAGGAACCATTTCCTGCAGCATTTCTCTGATCTTCCTGTTCTTTCCTCTTTCTTTCTTCATCTTCTTTCTGGCTGGAAATTAGAAAGTGGGCAGTAGGAAATAATAGATTACAGAGAGTGCAGTGTATTTCTGTGAGTTTCTCATCAAATCAGATACATATCAGAATTCACCAGCATTTATTTAACATCTTTTATATTGCAGGATTTCTCCAAAAATAAAAAGATAAATGATGTGGAATCTTTCACTCAGAAGACCTCTTATTACAGTGAAAGAAACCCAGCATGCACATTACCACAAACAAGACACGGTAAGTAATTAATTAGCACTTTCCATATATCCACTGGGGATCTCCAGCTGTGTTTACCAAACTTATATTCAAGAAGTCTACTGAATGTGTCTTTATACTTCTGGATTTTCCACATTTCACAAAGAAAGAAACATTGGAATCATCTCGCATAGCTGTACCCACATAACACTGATTCCACCCTCACTGTGATCCACTCCTGTTCACCTTGAGCCACTTACCTTCTATCCTGCAGCCCTTCTTTCTCTTTTTACTGGTGACATATGAATCTTCCTAAAGAACTACATTTATGCCACCCATTCTCCTACCTGAAATATTTTAGTGGCTTCCCATTACATATAGCATTGACCTTAAAATATTCACTCTGGCATTCAAAGTTCATAAAGTTGGTAAATTCTAGCTAGACCAAATGACTTTCTTTTCACTCTAAATACTACAGTTTTCTTAATCTCCTATACTGTTCTCTGCTTCTTCTCTCATTCTTTTCTGTCATGTCCATTTCATATCCAAATTTAACAGCCCAGTTCAACCCCCCATAAAACTTTCTATTAATTAGGTACTTCCTTTCCCTGAAGTACCATAACAAAAAATACATAAATTTCTCATTTGTATTATATTCCTTTATGTCTGCATTTATCCCTAGTGGACTATCTGATTTCTGAGAAGCGTGTCTGTTTTATTCATTTTTGCATAATCATTATACACACCGTACAATGTAGATGTTCAGGAAACGTCTGTTAAATGATTTAACTATCTTAAGTGCACTTCCAAACTTTGTGTAAAGAGTTACTTTTCATTTCCTGAAAATGTGATATTTTAAGAAATGTAGGTGAGGAATTAGATTGACACTAAAATCTGTATGTTTTCTTCCCAATGAGAATTCCAAGATAATGGAAGGGATTGACTTGACAGCAGAGGACTTGGGATTTTATTAGAAAATGTTGGCAGGGAGTGGTAGCTTATGCCTATAATCTTAGCACTCTGGGAGGCTGAGACAGGGGGATTCCTTGAGGCCAGAAGTTCAAGAATCAGCCTGAGCAAGAGGGAAACACTATGTATACTAAAAATAGAAAAATGAGACAGATGTTGTGGCAGGTGGCTGTAATCCCAGCTACTCGAGAGGTTGAGGCAGGAGGATCACTTAAACCCAGGACTTTGAGATTGCTGTAAGCTATGTTGATGCCACTGCACTCTAGCCTGGGCAACTGAGTGAGGCTCTATTCAAAAGAAAGACAAGAAAGAGAGAGAGAGAAAGAGAGAGAGAGAGAGAAAAGAGAGAATGGAAGGAAGAAAGAGAGGTAGGGAAAGAAGGAAAGAAAGAGAAAAGAAAATGGTAGGTTCTATTCCTGAACTAACAGAGAATGTAACGTAATGACCTAGTAATGCATTATCTATTTCTAGAACTATAAATCTTGGCCATTATAAAGAAAGCTTCACGTCAAATGCTTTATGGATAATCATTTGTTTCTTTTGTGTGTACGCAAGGATAAACCCAATATGTATTATCTGCCCCACTCATTGTTCCCCCACTCTGCCAATCCACAGCAAAGGCTTTGTGCACTCACAAGACTGCCTTACACATGGCACACTTGTTGCCATGGGTCTTGCCATCTGGGCCACGCACAGGATCGTTCTCTCGTGTGCAGAAAAGATTTCCATTTTGTAAAAGACTCCGGAATTCATTGCATGCATCCTAGAAATAGGAGAAAGGCAAGAGTTTGAGTATTTTCTTAGAAATTAGTTGGCTAGGTTCTTACTAACCACTTTCCTTGGAGGGTGGAGGGAGAAAAGAGTGATCTGAGGACTTTTTTTCCTGGAAATTACATTATTTCATTCATATTAAATACCCAGGACTTGGAAAGAGGTTTGTATTTCTTTTTCTTTGAGAGTTAGCCCCAAATTGAGACTAAGCCTGCAATCACACATATGTTTTAATAAACTGATCTTTTCTGAGGATTGGTCACAGCCTTGGCTTGGGGATTTGTTGTCTCTATCAAGTTAATGCAAAAGACACTTCACTGGTAACAGAATTTAACAAATCAGGTGTGGATGTAGCCTCTAAGTCAACTGTGCATCCTGCCTCCCAATTCCTTTTATATCCTGCCTTCCAAGTCACTCAATTTTTATCGAAGCACCAGCAGTGATAAAAATGTCACTATCTTCCCAACAGTTCAATCCAAAATTGTCACTGATAGTCAGTCACCAGATAGTTTCCACAAATAAGCTCTAGTTCTGCTTTGGGGGAATCTTAGGCAATTACTCTGGTTAATCTTACAGAATCCCTACTGTAAGGATCCTTTAATTTTCTTTGTCATTAAAAATGAGATGTTTCTTTCTTCAGGCAAAAGAAGTTAAAGTATTTTACTTCCCTCAGAGAAATCAAGGCTATTTTTCTTCTCCCACATGAGAGTTCCTGAGATACTTGCATGTTAGCTTTCTTGTCCTCCCGCCCCCCCCATATTCTCTTCCAAGAGTTAAACATACCCAGATAACTTCAGTCATTTTGTTTATGACATGGTTTCAACACCATTTCTCATTCTGAATTCTCCCCTTTTCCTAAAGAATCTAAAATTCTGTTTCAATAGTTTTTGATGAGGGCAAGGAAATGGCCACAACTTGGAATGCCCTACCTAGAGTCAGGTTCCTTACACTCAAGAAAATATTATTTGGGAATGCTACTTTTTTGATTTTTCTCCAAATTCTGGTACCAGAAAATAATCAAAGATACAGCAACTGGTACCTGCAACTGGTTTGACCAAATATGGTAATCCAAAATAACATGGGAAATGCTGGAAGTGGTGTTAGGAAGTCTCGGTTTGTATTGCATTGTTTCCAGTTTGCAAATGTAAGAACTTTGAAATAGCAAGATACAGGAACTGACAACAACACCCCCACTAACTCTGTAAGCAAGTTGTTTCCTCTCTCTGAATTCTAAAACTTCATTTTAAAATACTGGAATAGAGTAAATGGGAAGTTTGCAAACTGGGACCTGTGTACAAAATCTGACCAACCACCTGCTTATACAAATAAAGTTTTATTGTAACATAACCATGTTTATTTGCTTATGCACAATCTCTGCCTGCTGTCTACTGTAGAGCTATAATAGTTATGACAGAGATTATATAGCTTCAGTGCCAAAATATCTAATATCTGTCTTTAAGATAAAGTTTTTCAACCTTGGACTAAAGGAACTCTGCGTTGCCTTACAGTAATGCCACAAGTTATTTTAACAGAAATACTGCTGTTAAAACTTTTCCCTTCCAGTGCATTGTGAACATTTTGGGACAACCACCTTTGTAGCATCTCTTTTAACTTTTGCTGCAGATTCAGCTTCTTCTTTTTCTTTTGCTTCTTGACGGCTATTAGAGAAGGGGAGGAAAAAGGAAAAAAACAATTATTCATAGAACCCAATACATACTATCCTAAGAAGAAATTTCTCTAGATAAAAAGAATCCATTACTTCTATGTTTCCACCAACTCAGCTTGAGGGTAGAAAGGTAAATACATGTCCCTTCATACCATTGTTCTTATTTATATTTCTTAAAGAATAACATATATATGCTATAGCAGACCAGTCAATAAATTTTCACCCCTATATGATTTTTTTGTAACTAGAGATTACAGAAGGAAGCTTCCAGAGGAAGCTAGGATATTGATTAAATGTTAACGAATTTTCAATTTGTTTGCACCTAAATGATTATTACACCTTTGAATTATTCATAATAGTGACTTATATATGTAGAGCACAGAAGTCTTAGTCTTCTTATGCCACTAATTCTGGGGTAATTTGTCCTTAGCACATGGTCTTTTCTTGATGGTGATTCAAGTATTTTTCGGAGCACTGGAGAATAGTAAAAACAAATGTGATAAGTATATGGCTTTATAACAGTAAAGCCCCTAACTAGATGCAAAGACAGCCTTTATTATCTACCTCCTGGAGAAAGCCTATGATGTCACCCCTCTCACTCACCCAAGGTTTATCATCCCCTACATTTAGCAGCAACAGTGACTGAATGTACTCACAAGAAGGCCTCACACATGGAACAGGTGTTGCCATGGATTTTCCCATCTAGACCTTCGATAGGGTCGTTCTCCCTGGTGCAGGTGAGTCGTCCATTCCTCATGTACTGACGGTACTCACTGCACAGCTCCTGTCAAAGGAAGGAGGATTTAAGAATCATATAACTATAGAATGGCCTGTTTTCCCTTGGGGGATATACACTAGCACATAGGGAAGTAAATCTCAATGAAAATCAAGCTGGGGGGCGGGGAGAGGAGAGGAAGGGTAAATCCACACCTGTTGGATACAGTGCACACTGGCCGGCTGAAGGGCTCACTTACAACTTTGACACAATTGGTACAAAAAAAAAATGTGTAAACAAAGCATGTATACCCCCTAATATTCTGAAATTAAAAATTAATCAGATAACTAAATGTTGACAGCTTCCTCCTTATTATCCCTTTGAAAACTAAAAAGTAATGGATGCAGAAGGTTGATGCAAAAGGTTGATATTAGCCAAGATGCTTTTCAGAGGTCTCAGTTGTACATTATTTGAAACTTAAGATTACTGCTATTTATCTAATTAGAAAACTTTCAATTCAAACATTATTCTGTGCTAGACATCGTAAGAGATACAGAGAAGAATAATTCATGGTCTCTTAAATTGATTAAGGAACTTGTGGTAAACCCAATAGCATGCTCACACACTTAAAATGTCCAAGTCCTAATACCTGGGACCGGTCAGTATACTACCTTACATGGCAAAGCGGCTTTGCAGGCGTAAGGAATCAAGAACCTTGGATAGAAAGGTTGGATAGAAAGACTAACTGCCCTGGATTGTTCTAATGGGCTCGACATAATCCCAGGGTCCATCTGTAATACTGAAAGAGTGAGGCAGGAGAGGGAAAGGGAGATGTGACTACAGAAGCACAGTCAGATAGATGCAATGTTGCTGGCTTTGGACATGGAGGAAGAGGTCCAAGAGCCAAGGAAGACAGCAAGCTTCTGGAAGCTAGAAAACCAGAGATGCATTCTGCAGTGCCATAGAGATAATAGAAAGGAAGGCATCCCTGCCCATCCTTTGATTTTTAGCCCAGTGAGGACCTTGTCAGACTCTAACCTACAAACCCATAGATAACAAGTTTATGTTATTTTAAGCACCAAGGTGTGGTAGCTTGTTGCAGCAAATGCAGAAAACTAGACAGAGTTTTTACTTATGCATAGAAGCAACTATAAGTTAGAGTAAAACAAATGATATAACTAAAAAATATTTTAAAAATTTGATGGCATAAGTGGCGCCTGTGGCTCAAAGGAGCAGGGCGCTGACCCCATATACTGGAGGTGGTGGGTTCAAACCTGGCCCTAGCCAAAAACTGAAAAATAAATAAATAATAAACAATGACAAATAAAAGAATTATGATTGGGGTGGTGCCTGTGGCTCAAAGGAGTAAGGTTCCAGCCCCATATGCCCAGCCCCAGCCAAAAACTGCAAAAACTGTGAAAAAAAAAATTGATGGCATAATAGATGATAGAGTTATAAACTGTATTGTAAAAATGGAGAACATATGTCTATTACTTATTCAGACTCATGAAAAGAGGCTAAAATTTTGATAGAGGAAAGAAACATTACTATGAGCAAAGCCATATTGAAGGTAAAGTTTACTATATGTTGACATATTGGTGAATTGTCTAATGTGACATATCTCATTGGCCAATGAAAATAGATATATAATAGGATAAGGCGTGGAGGCTCAAGCCTATAATCCCAGCACTTTGGGAGGCTGAAACAGGAGAATTGTTTGAGCCCAGCCCAAGAAACATAGCAAGATCTGTCTCTACAAAAAATACAAAAACTAGCCAGGCATGATGGTATATGTCTGTAATCCCAGCTACTCAGGAAGGTAAGGTAGTAGTAGCATTGCTTGAAACCAGGAGTTTGAGGTTGCGGCGAGCTATGGTGATGTCATGGCACTCTAGCCAGGGCCATACAGACTGAGAGGGAGTTTGAGAGAGAGAGAGAGAGATAAGATATAATGATATTAATAGTAAATATAATTTTACATATTCAGTACTTAAGATATAAGACATTGCTTTCATACATGGATAGGTTTCTTGGAACTTTATGAAAATAATGTATATACTAGTAATATCCTTATTTTATACATGAAGAAACTAAGATACAAAGATATTAACCTTCTGACCTTACAGGTAGGGAGATGGGGCAATGATTTGAACCTCAAGTATGGAGTCGAGGTTTTTAGCAAAAATGTTATTGAGTCAAAAGTTTGGAAGGCATGAATCAATGTTTAGTGTGTCCAAGAGGCAGCAAGGTGGCCAGTATAACTGGCATAAAGAGAACAATGTGTAGAATAACAGGAAATGAGATCTGAGAAGTGGCAGGCATCAGGTCGTGCATGGCACTGTAAGCCTCTAAAAGAAATTTGTTTCTTATTCTGAGTGAGATGAGAAACTACTAGGTGACATGGCCTGCTTTATATTTTTAAATAATTGCTTTGCTTTAACAGTTGAGAGTAGACTGTATGGAACTAAGGTAAGAATAGAAAGAGTTGCAGAAAAGAAACCTTTCATATTAAACAAGATAAAAGAAGGCATCATGAAGACATGGGGCATAGTCTGAAGGAAAATTACAAATGGCAGAAAAGTATAAAATCTAAAATGCATCATGGGGCTTAAAGCCATAACTTGTAGATTAATTGCTGGCTCTCAAAGTAATAAATGTAGATAAGTATAAATATAATTCATATCTTATATTGTAATACTTATATTAATAAATAATAAGACTTTATTTCTATATTTTACTAATTACATATATTTTCTAACTTCTTATCTGAGTCTCCAAGTCCTCTTTCTTAAAACACAGATACTAAATCAATGTAACCTGGTTTCTTATACCCTTAATGAATCCCCAACTATAAAAAAAAATTAAATTAAATTAAATTTTAAAAAAAGAAAAAAAAGTGGAGGTAGTAATATATACCTTGAATGGTTACTACAAAGATAAGACATAAAATTTTTATTCTGTGAGGCCTGCAGTAACAACTAAATAACGAATGGTCATTACCATCATCATTATCAGCATTGTCATTATCATATGAGATTTTATAGAGTGCAAACCCAAGGCTCAGAGATGCTCTCAAATATTTTCCCTAAAATTTCACAGAGAACTAATTGGGATGAAAAGCTAGTTTGGTTTAGTTTAACGAAATAGCTTTATTCAAAAAAGTTTTTGAGAAAAGTCTGAATATCTGCCGGTTAGTTTGCATTCAGATACCAGGTTGACAATCTGTATGTACTTCTTTCTCAGGTAATATAACTCATATGGTTAGTGGGAGAACATATTTCATCCTCTCTCCAATGCCTGAGCAACTAATAGGTTTAGTGTTTATAAAATGAGTAAGGATGAAGGAGTCGTCTCATCCACGAGGACCAAACACACGTCCTGGATGTGCCATCACTGAGGATGCTAGGATGAGAAGGGCAGGAGGTTTGTGTAAAGGGAAGGGTCACTGACTGTCAGGTGGCGCTGGTGATCTGAAACAGCTACCTGCACTGTGTCTCTCTTCACTTTCTCAGCCTCAACTTTCTCCTTTTCTTCTTTGTTATTTTTCTTCTCTTCTTCTTCAAGTTTGCTGCAATAGAAAAAGAAGATACAGACTAAAGGAAACTCCCTTTCATTTTGGTAGTGTGTTTTACAAAGGAACGAGGATCTTTAGACGAAAGGTCAGATTTAGTCCTCAGTATAAATTTACCTACTCTGAGAGGCGCTATCACTTTGCCAGTGATGGAGGTAAATACAGGGTGGCCATAAAGTTCATGTGCAATTGCCCCGCTAAAAAGAGTAATAATCAAATAAGCATGCATTTTTATCAGGATGTATCATTTAGATAATCCCATTTTCTGTAGGTCAGAAATGATCTAAAAGAAGCCACAATTGACACTATTAATTTTTAATTGTGAAACTTCCTATTCAAACAACTACTATCTCAGTGACAAAAGAGAAAGGTAATGTCAAGTCAGTTGATCGGCCCATAATCACAGCAAACGTCATTTTGCTATAAAAATAAAAATTTCCCATATTGTTTCATTTTTCAAGTTGAAATTTGGGTTTGAACTGAGCAGTGATTCAAGTCCAATGATTTAATATCTAATTCTTCAAAGATCAATGGCAAGCCTACTATTTATTCTCTTATTCTCGCCATTTTCTACTAACATGTAGCGTATCAAAACTGGAAAATACTCATTATTTACTACATCTCGTCATAACCACAACATCAGCCAATCAAACAAGGGAGATAAAAATTCCAGGTTCTTGAATTTTGCCCCCTGTTTATCCTACTGTCTACCAGGGACCCTCAAACTACGGCCCACGGGCCACATGTGTTGGTGTGATTTGCATTTGTTCCCATTTTGTTTTTTATTTCAAAATAAGATATGTGCAGTGTGCATAGGAATGTGTTCATAGTTTTTTTTTTTTTTAACTATAGTCCGACCCTCCAACAGTCTGAGGGACAGTGAATTGGCCCCCTGTTTAAAAAGTTTGAGGACGCTCCATCCTCCTTTTGCTAGTTGATTGTTGTACTCCATCAACCTCCCTTTTTAAGAAACTATGGGCATATGCTTAAGGTTGGACTAGGACATATGAAATTTAGGAGATAATAACTTAGTGCCTCTTTAAATAGATATTATTTAAATACTTTTTCTCAACATTTATTTTAAAGTGAAGCTTAGAAAGGCATTAGAGCAGTGCCTAATTGAAGTGGAAGTTGAAGGTTCTCAACTTCCCTAATACTGCAAAACTTTAATATAGTTCCTGTGGGTCACGATCGCTGCATTGGAGACTTAGAAGAAGACAGAGATGATAATAATCAGCTTCTCCTATGTTGCCCCACACAGTGGAGCTCTGGTCATAGGGTTACCCACACCATTCAGCAAATCAAAGACGTAGGAGGCCCTGGGTCTGGCTTAACAAGAAAACCTTATAGTCAATCTAGATTAAAGGGGCCTGTTTCCGAGGGGTTTCACTCTACACTAAACCACTTGCTAAGCATGCATTTCATCTACATACAGTAATATCCCTGAAAGGATGAACATAAATCTCCCTATTCCACTTTTTATTCAAATTATTTTAAAAGTCCATATACTGGCCCCACAGATCTCTGTCCAGCTGGCTTCTGCTCAACCCATATCTGAATTAACTCAAGAAATAATGAACTGTCAAGGATGAGACAAAGACCCAATTCATATCGTGAAACGTCTGCTCTCTCCTTTTTATGAAGGAAAATTATCAAGTGTTAAAAATGTATTAGCACTAAACTGAGTCTTTCTCTTTAATTTTATTAGAAGTGAGAAGGATAATTGACTAGAAAATAACATGGCCACTCTTTGGTTCAATATTACTTAATTTAGTCTTGTCCATCTGTTCTTAAAATTTTCCAGCGCACAACCCATGGTAAATATTCTACACCGATATGAAGAATCTCAAATTCAGAGGTGACCGATGATGGAGAAACTCAGTGAGTGAGCCAGGGGAGGGCACTCACAACACACTCGCACACATGGCGCACTTGTTCCCATGGATTTTGCCATCTGGACCACGGACAGGATCATGCTCCCTCGTGCAGATGAGCATCCCATTTCTCACTTGCTCCCGGAATTCACTGCAGCTTTCCTGGAAAATGAAGAAAACATTTTCTTAGGGCAATTTTCTCCCCTTCCTGCCTTTTTCTTCTTGTAAGCAGTAGGTAATGCAGAGTAAAAAGTGAAAAGAAAAGCGATAACATGGAGCAGTAAGTCAGTAAGTGTTTATGAAACTTCCATCATGAACACAAAGCTGTCCTGGCACTGCGGCAGACCTAGAAATATTTTATCATCATCCTTCTCCTGTGGGTGATTATATTCAAGGTGGAGAAGAAGGCTAATATGCCAATACAAAACGTGTTTCTGTGTTGGTTTGGTACAACCTACAAAAGCTATCAAAAATAGGAAGTGAGGAGATTCCATAGGGGCCTGGAAGAGATGCTTCTAGGAGGAACCTGAGAATATTGCTGAGTCCTGGTTCTTCTTTAAGAGGCTGAGAAAGAAGACAGTAAGACATGCATAAACCCAGATGCTCTATATGATGTATTATAGAGACAGGAGAGAACCAATTTAGTCCTTGAAGAAACTGACATCTTCCTGGGATTGATTGATAAAGTCTAGGGACAGGCGACGTAGATTTGAGGCAGGAGAGTACAATAGAGTGGAGAGAAAGAGGTGTGTTTTAGAACCTTTAGAAATACATAAGATGACTTGGCAGCTGGTCAAATATAATGAATGAAACCAATTTTCCATTTTTAATTACTAGTAAAATGATAGATCCAGCTAACAGAAACAGTTATTGAAAAAATGAGTCAGTATAAAGGTAAACTTTCAAACTGTGACAATTTTTCCCCAATAATGATTAGGCTTATATTTATGCAATTGTTATTAAAAAATAGAATAAATAAAAATAAATCTTATATAAAGTTATGAGAGTAAGCCAACATCTCTACACAGGGCCCAGCTACTTGTAAAATTACAAAATTATAGAAATACAGAAGGTAGATTAAAAATAATTGGAAAGTCAAGGACCTATTAAACAATGTTAATTAAGGGCAAGAGAATTAGCATTTTCTCTATACCTGGGTGGTGATAAAGATCAGATAAGATAATATGTGTGCATTTGTTTTGTATGTTGCAATGACTAGGACCTTGCAATATTTGTTTGAAGTAACAGACAAGAATTAGTAAACTACACAAGTTAATATTAAAAATCTATGTCTAATAATAGTAATCTAAAGAAAGCCATATTTAGGGGAAATCCCTTATAAAAAGTTTATACTACACATTTTATGAAATGAACCTTAAAATTTAAATAATCATGACATAAAATTGGTTCTCTGAAAACTTTTTGGTTAAATGCTTTCTTTGTTCATTTCAGGCATGAAAATTAAACAGAAAACATTTATTCTAATGAGATAACTAAAAAGCTATTGTAAAGTTAAACATGTCAGGACATGGCATCAGCATTCCAGAGAAAATTACCTTTGCAGCTTCTCTTTTAGTTCTTGCTCTTGCTTTGTCTTCTAGTTGACTATAAGAAGAAAAAAAAAAAAAAGGAAAGAAAGAGAGAAGAAATGGATCTTAGTACAGTAAGTAGATACCTAACATTTATAGGTGATCATTCAGTGTTTTAACTATTCTCAAGCAACCCCATAGATACACCAATAATACTTTTTAATTTTACAGATAATAAACAAGAATGCTTGTTTACAACTCCAGAAAATGGCATTCAAGAAAAAAGCCACTTATTTAAGGAGCAAACCCATTCAGCTTCCCAACATATGTACTCCAATAATACTTTTTTATTTGTGGATTCTCTTGCATCTGTGATGATGCTATAAAGTGCCAATATTTGGCTTCTGGGAGGCAGTATAACATGGTGAATAAGAGGAAAGACTGCAAAGCCAAAGTGTATAAGGAAAACAAGTGCCTTAACCTCTGTGCCTCCATCTTTTTTAAGGCAAGAAGGTTGATCAGCAAAGGAGAAGGAATAGAAGAGGTAGTAAGAGTTCCTTTCTCACAGGAATATTAGAATTAAGTGAATTCATACATATAAAAGAATTACAACAGTGCCTGGTGCATACTAAAGTGACTGGTGTCACTGATATGAGGGACTGATAGCATCATCATTGTCATCATTGAAATTTACCTGTCCCAAATAGGCAGATGGTAGAAATGAAGTGAGTATGACATCTCTTACATTTTGAATAACTGTTACAAATTTATCTTAATGGATTATATCTATAGTTTAATCAATGTATAATACAAATAACTCAATCATATTCTACAGGTAAAAATTACATATTAGTGAAAATATTTTAATATGTTCCAGTCAACTTATGACTTGCTCATTCCTCAATTTAAAACTTTTAAAAGAGTTGAAAAGACTGTTCACATGGTATGACAGTCTGCAAAAAATGACTATGGAGGGTACAGTGATTCTCCAGAGAATCAATAAATTTTATTAACGTATCTACAAAATGTGAGGTGATGAAAAATTATTTCTCTTTGATAAGAAATTTTTATGTTAGTTACAGAAACTCACTAAAATAGATTCAAAATTATAGTTTTTTTTTCAGACTGCTTTATATGAAAACTGATCTAAATTTTACCACATCTAAGTTGTCTAAAAAATTTGAGCATTTTTTTCCTAATGAATATTGTCAGACGTGGCAGCAAATCTCACGACTAGGTGGCATAATTACTTCCTTGCTACTGAAAGATGAATGTAGAGAAATAGGCTGAAACAAGCCTGAATACCGGCAAATGTATCTACCAGTAGTTGGTAAAGGCCTAACTGAGTGATTATGTCTTGACTATATGCTACAGTGAGACACACATTACCATTTTCTTCATCTAAAAATTGCATATACCATCCTGACTTTTCCATCATTATCATCTTTTCTAAGATTTTGATTTTTTTTTCTATAATTTGTGACAACACAATATCTATTTTATTTGGTTGTTGTGAAAATTAAATTAGATTATGTAGCAAAGCTCTTAGCAAGTACTAGACAATTATATGCACCTAATAAATGTTTGTTATGATAATTATCCAGTCATCAACTTTACTTACTCTGAGCTTAAGCACTGTGGGGAAGCCTGCTGGGTTATACAGCTCTCTGTCAGTGAAGACTGAAAGGTAAAGCCTTTCACTGATTCTTGGAATATAAAAAATGAAATCTATATCCCTTTGGTCAAAAATCAACAGTTTAGGTAACTTGTTTGAGGGACCATATCCCATCTTCCATTCTGAAGTCATGCCCCCTATAAATGGGCATTCGACTCCTACAAAAATAATCTCAACTCTGTTCTCAAGTCTTTTCTTACTCTAATACAAGGTCAGTCTTTATGTTGAACCCAAATATGACTCTCAATAACACTTATCCATTTTATTTTTATTCCTTAAAATCACACAGAATAAGTGGAGAATGTCAATGAACTAAAAGCCAAAAATGCCTCATAAAATCTCCCTTACAACATAATGATATTTTACATGTAATTGCATCTATTTCCTAATTTAACCGATAATTACTCAAAAAACCAAAAGCAATTAGTATGATTATCATGGCATATACTCTTCTCTGGGTGAAAGATTCCAGGTTATTTTTTCTTCATCTCATTTTTTTTTAATTTTTATTTTTAATTGACAAATAATTATGGCATAATTTATGAATTCAATGTGATATTTTTGGTATAGTGCAATGATTAAGTCAAGCTAATTAACATAGTCATCTCACATACTTCTCTTTTTTTTGTGATGAGAACATTTATAATCTACTTTTTTTTGAGACAGAGTTGCCCTCGGTAGAGTGCCATGGAGTCACGGCTCACAACAACCTCAAACTCCTGGGCTTAGACGGTTCTCTTGTTTCAACCTCCTGAGTAGCTGGGACTACATATGCCTGGCTATGTTTTTGTTGCAGTTTCCATTATTGTTTAGCTGGCCCAGGCTGGGTTCAAATCTGCCACCCTTGGTGTACATGGCGGACTCCGTAGCTACTGTGCTACGGGCACCAAGTCTTATAATCTACTCTTATGGTAACCATGCCGTGCAATAGACTCAAAAACCTATTTCTCCTGTCTCACTGAAATTTTGTACCCTTTGATCAGCATCTCCTCATTCCCATCACCCACCCTATCTGCACCCTCAGTTTCTGAGCCTCTGATAATCACCATCCTACTCTCTACAAGGAGTTAGACTTTCTTAGATTCCACATGTGAGACCTGGCAGTTATTTGTTTTTCCTGTCTGGCTTATTCTACATCTCTTTATGTCCCAACAGTTATAATCTGAAAGCCCTCCACTTGCTTTGTTGCTGTTATTATTTGTTTATTTTTTAGTCCATTTAAATGTGGCACCTAAAACTGAATACTGCACTGAAGAGGAAAATGCCTTATTCACAATTGCCACTTCTCAATCCTTCAGAAGCCCTGAGGCTACTGCTCTACTCACAAGAAGGCCTCACACATGGAGCAGGTATTGCCATATGTTTTCCCATCTGGACCCTGAATGGGGTCATTCTCTCTGGTGCAAAGAAGTGGTCCATTCTTTCTGTATTTGTGGTATTCACTACATAATTCCTGTGAAATGGAAGAGGGAAATTGGAAGTGTTAAAAAGAGGTTGAAAAAATACCTGAAGTTCAGACTTTTTAGCTCCTAAATGGAGATGAGTAAATGACTTATTTTAGAATAGTTCTTAACTTGGAAGTCAGGGATATTTTTAAGTAAAGCAATGAACCTTCAACCAATAAATGGTCACATATGCACATGTGTAGCTGCATATATACAAATACACATAAAGAACAAACTACAAATGTGTCATATACTTTCAGGGAATTGCTGTGTTCCTTGAATGCTGACATGTCTATATGCCTCTGACTTGTTGGAGAAAATGCCCTCACCTCAAAAGAAGCTGTATTCTCAGATTGTCTTTTATTTCTTGATTCACCTTGCTTCTTTTTCTTTTCTTCTTCTTCTGCTAGGCTGAAAAAGAGTGGTTAAAACAAAAGATGAGTAAGAATCACAGAATCCCAATATTAGAAGTGATCTCAAATATAATTTAATTATTACAGTTAACATTTTTTAAATTCTTATAATGTGCCAAACCCTGTGCTATATATATACTATGAAATCTTCATGGCTACATGTAGTAAAATCATTATTGTCATCTCATCTCACAAATCAGAAAATTGACAGAATGAATATATAACTCACCTAAGGGCACAGAGATAATAATTGTGGACTAGGGATTTAATACTAGTCTAGAAGTGGTTTCCAAAACTTCCAGTGCTCACTATTATACCTCAGATGACTATCTACTCTTTGTTTTAATCTTCAGCAAAGTCTCTACCTATGTCGCCCTTGACATGCAATGGTAATAAGTCACTCTATCTTTGAAATCCTCAAATTGTTAGATAGTTCTTCCTGGCATTGAGCTGTTTTCCAGAGTATCCATCCATTGGCCTATTGGCTCCATTTTCATCCAAGGAGATAAGTTAGAACAAGCCCTGTTCCCACATTTAAAAATAAAAACTACTTGACTATTTCAAGACTATGACTTTCCCCTTGCCTAAGTCTTAGAAATTCTTAAAGGATATGGTTTTGACACATTTCTCCAATCAGGCATTTTATTTTTTTCCTAAGCATGCCTTAATTTTTTTTTTTCCCCTGATTAAGTGGCCCCTTCATAATTGAACAGAAACGGCTGGGCACAGTGGCATGTCTGTAATCCAAATACTCTGAGAGATCAAGGTGAGTGGATAAGCCTGAGCTCAGGAGTTCAAGATAAGCCTGAGCAAGAGCAAGAACAAGACCCTTGATTCTACTAAAAAGAGAAAAACTAGACAAGCATTGTGGTGGGCACCTGTAATCTTGGCTCCTCAAGAGGGTGGGGCAAAAGGATTGTTTGGGTGTAAGAGTTTGAGGTTGCTATAAGCTATGATGCTATGGTACTCTACCTAGTGAGATTCGGTGTCAAAAAGAAAAAAAAAAGGAAAAGAATTTAATGGAAAGGGGGGCGGCGCCTGTGGCTCAAAGGAGTAGTGCACTGGCTCCATATGTTGGAGGTGGCAGGTTCAAACCCAGCCCTGGCCAAAAACCACAATAAAAAAAAATAAATAAATAAAGAATTTAATGGAAAGGACAAAACCCTCCTTCATTCTCCCAGCTGCAGCCCTACTACTCACAAGAAGTTCGCACACATGTAGCAGGCGTTGCCATGCATTTTCCCATCTGGGCCCACAATGGGGTCATTTTCCCTAGTACAAGCGAGTTTTCCATTCCTCACAAAGTTTCGATATTCACTGCAAAGCTCCTGCCAAGAAAAAGAAAGTCAGCTGGACATATGCTTTATTTTATGCTACTCAGAGCAGAAGATTCGGTCATCTACACTGGCAGAAACTAATGTTATGTCTCTATGAGCCAAAATTTTAATTGTGTTTCTCTCTAAAGTAAAATTTAATTTTTTGCAATTAAAAAACTTATCATTTACTAAGAGATCATAACAAATAAGACACAGAAGAGTGTTTCACTATAATATAAGGGGGACACAAGCTAACTCAAATATAATCTCAACAGGAAAAAAAAAGTGCAAACACACAGGTACAAGAAAATCTGAGAACTCAAAGGTTAGAACCATGAAATCTGATTTAGTGAACCTTCCAAGGAGCAAGAATAATTCAGGTGAGGGTGAAGAGTAAATAGCATTTTCCTGGGAAAAACATAGATTGGAAAATATGCTCACCAGATTATGAAAATAAAATAAATTGAAAAACACAGGTGGGCAACCACATGGCAGAATATAAATTTCTGATTGAGGCTGAGGAGTCAAAGAAGAGAGGCAAACAGATTAAAACATCTCTTGCAATTGATAATGAGCTACTTGTGGGTTTAAAGCAGAGCTATATTATGATCTGATTTATGTTTTGAAACCTTCTTCCAGTTGTGTTAGGGAGAATGGAAGGATTAGGGAAATGATAGATTCCAGAGGGGGAATTAGAAGACTTTCTTCATCAAAACAATAGATGATGGTAACTGATCTAAGGCTTTGGAAAGTAAAATTGTAATATTTCACATATAAGAATCATGCTGTTTTTTGGAATCATGGTATTTTTTTAATCTCAAATCATATGGGAAATTTCAGAAATTCATAGGAAGAAAGTATGTATACATGTAAATTTTCTCTGCAGTGTTTAGCAAAAGCTAATATGATCTCTCCGTGATGAAAGCCAAAGTAGAACCCAGTTTTTCAGACTTTAAGACAGTTCATTTCATTTTACAGGGTGAATTTGGAAGCAATCAGAACAGACAAATCTTCTACAGAATTCATCTCAATGCCATCTACAGAGTGAAAAGAATTTCTAGGGATTTTTTTCAGAGCAATCTTCCACCCTTTACGCTCTTTGAAGTATGTTCTCATTATAGTACCAAGCAGGGTTTATTGGGTGAATTCTACTCACTGTGTATGAGGGCGCTTTTCCAGATTCTCTTTTATTTTTTGCTTGTGCTTCGGCCCTTTTCTTTCCTTCAGCTTCTGCTTGGCTGGATGAGACAGGAAATGAAAGAAATCCATTAGGACCAAATACATGCAATGTTTCTCCACATCTCTGAACTGCTAATCCATTTTCCTTCCTTAGGAAGGAATGATTTTATCCCATTATCAATGCATAGCAATGAGAAACAGCAAAACATCCTCCAGCATGGTATGATACCATGACTTCTTCATAGTTACTGCTTAATTGGAAGAAAGATAGTAGTAGTGGGCTGGAAAACTTGCTTTCATAAACTAGCTTTCTTGCACGTGGTGAAAAAAGGAGGATTCTCCATACCCACAACAGAGATATCAAAACCAGTACCATGGTGACACAATTCCTGGAGACTGAAAGTGACCTTATCAAAGCACATTGACTTGTACAAGCGTCTCTCACAGAGGATGAGAAGCAGGGGCTTTAGCAGGATCTAACTACAACTAAGGACTCCTCTCTGGAATTGATGATGAATCAACCACATTCTGCATACCCTAGCCTTCATTTAAGCTTCAATGTATTGCTTACCCATGGCTGTTGTATCCAAAAGACAAAATGGGAGGCAGGTGGAAAACAGCCAATAATTTCCATACACTGATAAACCAAATAAACCTAAACGTCCTTTGTATAATGGAATTGCATAGTATGTACAGTTACCTGATGGTATTTAAACCATAAGTGGTTGCTAATCAAAACAAAAAACCAAAATTCTAAAAATAAGCCAAATACTTAATCTGGCTTAACCAAATAGTTATTCTGAATTTTGAAGAAAAAAGATGTTGATTCCAATTTACTGAGAAATGTCACATCATAAAAATAACATCCATTGTAATTATTTAAGAGTTTACGATTTTTTTAATGGGAAATTTGACACCATTCAATTTCCACATTAAGTGCTAACTTTGGATACTAATGTCCATGGAAGATCAGATGTCTATAAACTGCTAACTAAAACAGGCTCACATATGAAGCTTCAGGGGTGACAAGGCAGTTAATATTTATACCAGGTCATATTCATCAAGATGATCCTGTGCCAAAGAGGGAGCATTAGAGAAAACAGGGAATCTTGACACAAATAACTCTAGGTACTTACTCTCAGCCCTACTACTCTCATCCCCTGAGTATTTATTCAACTCCTCTTCTAGTTTTGAATCACAGTTTCTCCATTTATGAAACAATTTAATTCTATTAGATTATCTGTAAAATCCCTCCTTTTTTGGCATTCTAAACCTCTCTACTCACAAGTAGCCATGACACATGGAACACAAGTTGCCATGCATTTTCCCATCTGGGCCACGAACAGGATCACTTTCTCTGGTACAGTAAAGTTTGCCATTCTTTGCCAGATCTTGATATTCACTGCAGAGTTTCTAAATAATGAAAATGAGACAATTCAGATATAATTTTCTATTCCCTAGAAAGATTACCATGTTACAAAGAAATTGGAAAAGATAAATTAAGGATGAAAAACATAAAACATTTAAGATTTAGAATCATCCATAAATTTTGTGATGTTTTTCTCCTCGTAATATTCATCCATTTAACTAGCGAAAATTTATTAAGTTAAAGAGCTATAAATATTACATCATTTATTTAGTGTCTTTATCAATCAGTGGAAAGGATAAATAATTGCAATATATAAAACTAAATGATATATCACAGGCCTGAATTAAAGGTGTACTAGAACAAAAAGGAGCATCATAAAATTTTAGAGTAGAACAGAGTTCTTTGAGGATGTACATGGTATCCAGAAATACATGTGTTAAAAGGTTCTCCAAGAAGAATTGTGAAATGCAAAGGCATAGGGGCATGAAAGAATAACTTCTTTTGAGATGATTTAAACGTTCCAGAGTATAGTGGCTATAGAATTAGTTGGGTAAGGAGAGGAAGGTTTGAGAAGTGGTCAAAAAGGAGAACCTGAAAATCAATTAAAAATCAAACCAGTAAAGGTTGAAAGGAATTTGAATTTTTTTCGAAGGCAATGGGAAATGATAAATATTTATAGCAAAGAGTGACAGCCAGAGGCATGGAGGATTTGAGTGAATAGAGATTAAAACTAGGAAAATTAATCAGATTACAGAAGGATAAAGAAAGAACAACAAAGAGAAAGAAAGAAGCAAAGACAGTGGAGGAGAAGGTGGAGCCAGAAAGGAGGAAGAAAAGGAAGAAGGAAGGGAGGGAGGAGAAATTAGGAAATAAATGATAAAAAATAGTTGAGGAATATGTGCACACTAAAATTAAAAGAACTTTTTTACCAAGGATTGGGGGATAGAAAGGAGTTGAAAATGAAGCCAGCCAAAGAATTGGAGTTATATAGGGGGAAGTAAAAGTACAAACCACACATCAAAAAGAATAGACAGCTATCTGTAAGAAATAAACTACGTAGGGTTTCCATATGAAGTGAAATGGTCTTGATTCAAACATTTGACTCACGGAAACATCTCCTATTCCATGAAAACAACATGGAGGAAGAATCAAAAGTTGAGTACTAGCAAAGATGAACATTAAAATTCAATAGACCATCCAAGATGCTAATGAATCCATAGGGAAAGCTGTTGGGTTACTGAGCTAAAGTGACAGCAGCTGAAAAACAGGCAGGTGACTAGTTAGGAGATGTTTACAAAATAGAATGCAGTATGATTTAAAGGAAGAACATTGAAATTCCTCACTGATGCTGTTGTTAAAACGAATACCTCCACAACACCTAGTACATATTGGAAGAGTACGTATCATGCGTCGAATTCAGAAAATATTTTGATATGTCACTCTCATTTAGAAGTGTGAAACTGTTTTACTAATGTGATTTTATTAATTTCCTCCAAATAGAGCTAGAATTTATAATACCATGATTATTCTCCTAAGTCTCATAAAACAATAATTATAAAATAGTTTTCAGTGAACTTATTAATAGTAGGGAAAATAGTAACCAATATTAATAATGCTTCTAGAGTAATATGTGCTTGCACACACACACACAAAGACATAACTAGATATATCAAACTAATTCTCACCTCAATTTCTCTTTTTACTTTAACTTTTTCTTCAGCTTCTCTCAGATTTTGATCTGCTTTATTGTTTTCTTTTAAAAAACGTTGCTTGCTGGAGAAAGATAAATAAACATATTACTAGAGATGCTTCGAACCTTCATAATACAAAATAGTTATTAGATATAGATGGAAAATTAGCTAAGTTTTCCTGAATTCTAGTGTACTTTCAAATCACCTTAAATCCCCATTTTGCTTTTCATTTTGCTTTTGTATTATATATGCCCTTTCTTTCCACTAAATGATCTTTGTTCTCATATCTGTTTCTTCTCTCCAGTTTAAATGCTGTCTTTTTGAAGAAGACATCTCAGATGTCATGTAGAAACAAGCTCATCTAGTGCTGTTTTTCATATCTGGATATTCTTCTTTTATGGAACAGTTTTCATTTTGTTTTGCAGTATATAAATATATATGTGTGTGTGTGTGTGTGTGTGTTTGTACAGGTGCATGTCCATGACTTCTACCTGTTATTACCCTTAAGCTTCTAGAGAACATGAATGTTCATTCATATGTTCATTTACCCATTCATTCATTCACTCATCAATTAGTAACTTTTTTTTTTTTTGGCAAGCATTGATCTGGACTTGGGCATGTTATAGTATATAATACAAACACACACCCTGTCTGCCTGGAACTCTTGAGCTTAGTGAAGAACACTGATAGCCAATAAATAGAGAAATAATGATATATTTACCAATGTGATGATTATATTGAAAGACACTAAGAACTATGAGGAGTGAATTTTAATTAGTGACTTTAAGAAGTCTAATTCAAGGAAGGATAACCTGAAAATGTAATCTCCAAGGGAAGAGGACATTAGTTGGGTAAGACTGAGCAGAATTGGCAGAAGTAGAGAATATAGGAAAGGCTTCAAGAGCTCAAAGGTCAGGTAGAATGTATCATGAGACCTCATCCAAGGTTTCACAAAGGTTATAATTTACATGTTGTAGTATTTACCCTCATTCTCATGTCACACATCACATGCAAAATGATGAGAGTAATCCCATTAATGTAAAAATATGAATTTTTTTGAAGATGTCCCATTAACTCTGTCACAATGGAATCATTACTGGAAAAAAAAAGTCTTTGTACCAGATTCACACCCCTTCTGTATATGATTAGTTCCTAAAGAAGCTCACAAAGGTCATAGGGAGGATGTTAGGAGTATTTTGTAAATCAGTCTTCCAAGTAGAAAATGGAACCCATTTGTTCTCAGAAATATATCCACATCATTGGTATGTACTGACTAGAAAGTTATGATCTGCAGAAAGCATAACACTGCTCAAATAGTTGTCAACAAAAAAAACTTCTCAACATCACTCTTACTCATCATTCCAATTAACCTTCAATTCCAGCTTTTGCATTGCTCTAAAGAAATTGTTTCTGTACTCACAAAATTTCAGCACACAAGGCACATTTGTTGCCATGCATTTTGCCATCAGGGCCACGGACTGGGTCACTCTCCCTTGTACAGTAAAGTCTTCCAGCTCTTGCTTGTGGCTCATATTCCTTGCAAATGTCCTTTTAAAAAAACAAGATTTATATGTGCTGTTTTTCTACTCTTTAATCTAGAAACCTTAAGATAGATTTATAATCCTAAATGTCAAATTCAGAGGGGACGCCAAATACATGTGACATATTAATGAGAATAATAATAAATAGCAATTTTTTTGTCAAATGACTCTGCTATATAGTGCATTTATTAAAAGGTAAGCAAGTATAGGGAAGAATAAGGCTAAGTGAAACTTTCCTAAAACCAAAAGGACTCTTTAACTTGAGAATTCATGGGACGAGCAGGAGGAAGATACCTTTCAGGTAGTTTCAACACAAACACAACAAAATGCAAAGCCAAGACAAAAAATAAAGTAAAATTAGATGTTTAATAGTTACTAATATGGAATAAGTCAGGAACAAAACAACCTAGTTTGCAAGGAAGAAACCCAAGGTGCTATCCAACAGTGTTATTCTTACTTTAGTTTGTTTTCTGTGTGGATCTGAGATAATTTTTGTGTGTTCTGCCTTCTTTATCGCAGAAATATTTCCAACATTGTATAAATCTCAGAGAGAGTGAAACTAATTTCCTTTTACCCCACTTTAGAAAGGTAGACCAGCAAGGCTGATATTTATTTAGAAAACGTAAAAAGGTTGTGACTTCCCCCAAAAGTCTGAGACAATTTGTTCTCAGATTTCCTGGTGCTTTTGTTTAGTACTTTCAGGTTTTTCTTTGCATTTTGAAAATTCAGCTATTTGGTGAAAGCTAAACTTGATCTTTGTCTTTCCATTTTATCCAAGAAAATATAAGTACAAAGATAGTGGCTGGGAGTCAGGAGACGTGGGTCACCAGATTGTGGTTCTCATTCACTAGAAGACCATAGCCGAATCTCATACCCTTGGAAACCTCAATATGACCATCTCTACAATGAGGTTTTTGCAACAGATGCTCTGAAGAGCCTTTTCTAGATCTAGTATTGTCTGATTTTTGTTTAATAGTTCAAATTACATTAGGACACTTTTAGAAAGAATCCTAATTTCCTCCTGATAAAAAGATGTTTGTTTGTGGAAGACCAATGGGTGTGCTCCAAATTCCCTGGTGGTAACAATCCAGGAATACAGACTCAGAAGACAGTCACCTGACAATTTTAGCACAGTAATAAAATTAATGCTCAATGATTCCCATAGAAAAACAATGATAATTTGAGTTTATGAGGTGTGATTCATCCTAGGAGATTCTGAAGAAATACTTTTGTGAACAATCCAATGACAGGTTAATTATGGGGCACATATTGAGCCATCACTACAAAGCAGTTCTATTCAACACTATCATGCTCAATGACCCCACCAAAGTAATGAAACCAACCACAGAAAGGAGGAAGGGAGGAGAACTGAGACCTGATGAAAATTAAGGAAAAGAACTTCTTTGTGTTTGTGAAGTAATGAAATGCTAAGTATCAGAGGATGACCAAGAGTTTTAGACTGAAACTTAACAGCTACTACAAAAGAATTGCTTTTCAGTCCTTGGTTGAGTGTTGGACAAACTATTGACAGTTCTGAATACTTTATTTTTAAAAAATTCAAATTCTGAACACCCTATGTAGGGTGAGAGCTTTGCTTCATTAAATAATAGTATGAAGTGAAGAGTTAACCCTTGACTACAAATAACAGAGCTTGTTTCTTCCCAAAGCAACATACAAACCCTACATTCTGCAAAAATATTATCCTTGTATTAGTACCAAAGAATACAGGATGTAGAATCACAATCCAACAGGAAGGTAAAATCAAGGTCATTTATCCAACCTCCGTATTTTGCTGACAAGATAATTAAGGGCCAGAGAGGAAATGATTTGCACAGTCTCACACACCCACCTCATGACAGAACTAAGGCTAAAATTCAGTTCTTACTGCTCAATGAAAGGCAAAGTAATTGCAATCTCTCTTGCTGAAAGTAGATGATTTAAGACCTCCAGGTAGGCATTATGAATAATATTTCTTCAATTAAGAAAAGAAACTTTCATACTAGATTGAAAATTAAATTATAAAACAATTGGGAAAAAATCTTAACTTTAATGGTATTTTTAAAACTATAATCTCAAAATGTATCTGAGATGTTCTTTTTATTATTATTATTATTATTAAATCATAACTGTTTACATTGATGCTTTTATGGGGTTCAGTGTACTGTTTTGATATACAATGTGAAATGCTTACATTGAACTAAGTAACACATCCATCACAATTATACTCATTTCTTAATAGTTTTGAAATCTACCATTGCATCATGCACATTAGGTGATGTCCTCCCAATGATCATCTTTCCTCCCATTTCTCTCCCCTCCCCCGACTTCCCTTCTGCTTTCTGGAATATAGTTTTTCATTCAAGCAGAAATAAGACCTTTATAAATGCAGGTCTTGTTGAATGTAATAACCATAATTGAAAAGTGAATAATTCCAACTTGTATCAGTGGAATTGTATATAAAATTTACCAGCAGATATACTGATTAAAAGATTCTTGGCTTATTTTGAAGTTATTCTTATCTAAATTATATAGTGTTGCAATTTTAAAAAAATTATTCAAAGTTAACTGAGCTTATGCTAAACCAGAGAGAAATTTGGTGGAAATTAAGCAGAATTTGGTTTGCATAAACTTTCTCTTATATCCTATTTTAGGGATGGGAGGAGCCACAAGGGAAATTAACATTTGGAGCCTTAAGTGGGAAATGCTTTTTAAAGATGAATTTAATCATTAATACTCTAGAAATACCTAGAAATAGTCAATTTGGGGAATTTTATATTAAGAAAATAAAGAAGAATAACTTTGTTGCATTACCTCAAAGGTTCAAGAAGTTTAATAATATTTACGACCACAAGAAGTAGTTTGTGTTGTTAATTCGTTTACCTTTTCAGCATTTCTTCGACTTCTGGATGCATTTTCTTGCTTGACCTTTTCTTCCATTTCTTTTAAACTGTTAAGAATGTAAACAGTTGGTCAGTTTATGGCTCGATCTTATTGTCAATATTTAGTCCTAAGCTAAACACTGGCATCTTCTCTGCCATAACTTGTCGAAACATGAAGGAGACTAGCATTTGCTCCTCTTCAATGCCTGAGCCAGAAAAATTGCCAAAGATAAGGAAGGGTGTGAAACTGACTCACTGACAGTCAATTAGAAGCTTTGTTCTGCAAAACTGCATGGGTGTGACACCTTGATTGACAAACAGAAGATTGTTAGGAAAATTCCCTTTAACAGACAGAACCAAGAGCTTTAAAACAATGTTGTGACAAGGATGAAACCAAACTGAGCATTTGAAGTATTGCCACACACACCCTTAACTATAACTTTGTATACCTTGTAAAGTATTTGTTTGCCTCTTTAATGTAAAAGCATGGTTGTTAATGAAAGCTCCTGAATTGGGCTCCTAAGCCCTTTTGCAGGTATTGTCTGATTACAGTCTCATCCTGGAGATAGGCGCGGCTATCTCAGGTCTGCAGAAGAAATCAGAAGTTAAAGAGATCAAATTCTCCTTTTCAGTTAGTGCATGAAAAGAAACAAAACCACAGAATCAGAGCAGGATGGAGCACTGAAAATTTATGCCTCCTAGATCAGAAAGTGAAAATTGGCTGATGTCCTGTCTGAAAACCAGTTTTTTTTTTTTTTTTTATTGTTGGGGATTCATTGAGGGTACAAGAAACCATGTTACACTGGTTGCATTTGTTGAGAAAAGTCCCTCTTACAATTGTGTTTTGCCCCCAAAAGGTGTGGCACACACCAAGATCCCAAGACCCCATTCCCCTCTTAATCACTGTTTTTTGAATCTGATTGAAATGCTCTTGAATTCTACAATGGCCATTATTCTCAAAGGGAGGTGTGAAGTTTATTAATCTGTTAAACCCCTGTGCTGATTTTAAATACCAGTATTAATATATATAGCACTTGGAGGCTTCAATATCTTGTTTAACAGCAAGAACATAGATCTTTCACTTCTGGGTTTTCAGTGCCCAGACCAGTGCCAGACACTCAAAGAAACTTTAACTCAATAGTTCTTTCCTTTCATAATGTTTCAGTTTTTACATTAACACTGAATTTACACACATGGCATTATTATCATTTTAATTAGGCTCTCACTATTCAGAAAGGTTCTGTATACATGTTCAAATGAAGGAATGCATGTCATATGACTGATCTAGATTATTCCATATTAAGTATATTCTAAATTTTAAAATACTATGTGTTATAAAACACTGTTTTCAAGTCATTGTAATTTAAAAATTAAGTCTTGACTTTAATAACTAACATGCCACCTTACCCTCTCGTTTTAAGAAATTGAATAGATGATATAAAGAAAAAGAAAAAATGTCCTTCTCTGAGAAAGGGCTATTTCATGTCATAAAGATGAAGGATTACGTGCTTGATGGAAAGGACTTTATCTCTCTGTGGTGTGATTCTGAATAGCAACCGAGCACACCCTCATCAGGCCCACCTGGGATGATGATACTTACAACAGCTCAGCACACATCGCACACTTATTGCCATGTGTCTTCCCATCAGGACCAAGGACAGGATCATTTTCCCTCGTGCACCCAAGTCTTCCATCCTTTACATAGGGCCGAAAAGCACTGCATATATCCTGAAAAACAAAGAAAGGAACTTACCACTCACCATGTTGATTATAATGCTTATAATGCTGCCAATCTGAAAGTTTATAGGACTAGTGCCTCTGCCACACAACTAGCCACCTAGGGAAGTAGTGGTCAAGTAGAAGTAGCTGGTAAATTTTGTATAACTCATATGGTTAAGTATGGAATTCATTTACTTATTTATTCATTTAGTCAGTGAACATTGATGGGCTCCTATGTGCTAGAACTCAAGCAGAACATAGTCCTTGCCATGTTGAGAGGGGAATCTGTGGTCTCAAAGCCACATGTGGCTCTCCAGATCCCCAAGGGTGGCCCCTCAACTGATTCCCTACTTCACAGAATAAATCACATTATTAAAAGTATTTGTTCTATAACATTTGGATTTAGTCAAAAGGCCACCATCAAGGATGCAGAAGACCACATGTGACCCCAAAGCTGCAGATTCCCCACCCCAAAGCTTCAGGTGCTCTAGGAGCATGGAGAAATGTCATCAAATATTGAAAATTAGGAAAATTATTCAGTTAAAAAAAGCCAAGGGTGACATATAAGAGACAATTTCTTCCTTCCCCTACCAACATTAAGTTCACAATAATGTAACTCACTAGAGAAGAAAGTGCATTATGGAGGCTAGTGAGCCAACAAAGTCAAAGTCAATAAAACATGATCTGAGAATAAAGACATCAACAGGTTACAAAAGAAAGGATTGCCATGTGATTTCAGCCACTTGCTGTCTGGATGAGGTAGGCCAAGAAACCTCTCTGAAATTTAATATACTATTTGTCTATTAGACAAGCAGCTCTCCACACAAAGTCTTAATGAGGACTAGGAGATAATACATATGAAATTTCTCTATAAACTATAAACTATAAGATAAGTCTATGCTATCATAGACTAGGATAGTAATTAAGAGACAGACTGCTGGTTCTCTAATTTTAACTTGGCTAGTCACTAGCTGTGTGACTTGCATAAATTATTTAACCCCTCTGTGCGTTAGTGTCCTCATTTGTAAAAGGAGCATAATTTCAGGGCTGTTAAGAGACTTAAATGTGTTAATACATGTATAGCACTTAAAATAGTGCCTTGCACAGCATAGTCATTCATTGTTCTTGCTGTTTAAATTGTTTTCTCTAGTGACAATTAAGCCAAGAAAACTTTTAGGGATGACAGAAAAATATCCCCAAATCTTTAATAATATGGCAAGAAAACAACCTACATGCTAATAAAAACAATTGTAGCAGGTAACAACTGAAAACTAATGTTGACATGTCAGATCTGCCACCCACTCTCTTCACTTTTTTTTTTTTAATAATTTTATTGAATCATAATTATGTACATTGGTGCAATCACAGGGCACGATTCATATACATTCAGAAATATTTTGATCATACTGTTACAGATATCCTTCATGGCATTTCCTTGATCACTATA
>CAUYON010130727.1:0-25363 GCA_963573935.1 Arctocebus calabarensis | reverse complement strand
GGCGCACAGACTACACACACATGAAAAAATGCTCATTATCCTTAATCATCAGAGAAATGTAAATCAAAACTACTTTGAGATATCATCTAACTCCAGTAAGATTAGCCCATATCACAAAATCACAAAACCAGAGATGTTAGCATGGATGTGCAGAAAAGGGAACACTTCTACACTGCTGGTGGGAATGCAAACTAATACGTTCCTTTTGGAAAGATGTTTGCAGGTTATGTCTCCAACAAAGGTTTAATAACCAGAATATACAGAGAACTCAAACATTACCAAGAAAGAACAAGTGATCCCATCTCAGGGTGGGCAAGGGACCTGAAGAGAAACTTCTCTGAAGAAGACAGGTACATGGCCTACAGACACATGAAAAAATGCTCATCATCCTTAATCATCAGAGAAATGCAAATCAAAACTACTTTGAGATATCACCTAACTCCAGTATGGTTAGCCCATATCACAAAATCCCAAAACCAGAGATGTTGGCATGAATGTGGAGAAAAGGGAACACTTGTACACTGCTGGTGGGAATGCACACTAATATGTTCCTTTTGGAAAGATGTTTGGAGAACACTTAGATCCCTGCCATTCTATCCTATAATTCCTGTACTAGAGAAGACCAAAAATCACTTTATAACAAAGATATTTGTACTAGAATGTTTATTGCAACCCAATTCATAATTGCTAAGTCATGAAAGAAGCCCAAGTGCCCATCAACCCACGAATGGATTAATAAATTGTGGTATATGTACACCATGGAATACTATACAGCCTTAAAGATGGAGACTTTACCTCTTTCATGTTTACCTGGATGGAGCTAGAACATATTCTTCTTAGCAAAGTATCTCAAGAATGGAAGAAAAAGTATCCAATGTACTCAGCCCTACTATGAAACTAATTTATGGTTTTCATATGAAAGCTATAACCCAATTATAGCCCAAGAATATGGGGAAAGGGGAGGGAGGAAAGGGGAGGGGGGAGGATGAGTGGAGGGAGGGTAATTGGTGGGATCACACCTATGGTGCATCTTACAAGGGGACATGTGAAATTTACTAAATGTAGAATAGAAATGTCTTAACATAATAACTAAGAGGGTGCCGTGAAGGTTATGTTAACTAGTTTGATGAAATTATTTCAGATTGTATATAAAACCAGCACATTGTACCCCATGATTGCATTAATGTACACAGCTATGATTTAATTTAAAAATAAAAAGAACTTACTGAGCTTGTACTGTGAAAAATTGTTTGCTTATCTGCTAACTGCAAATGCAAAGTTTGCTTCTGTGAAGGTCAGTCACGAAAACTGACTGCTTGCCTGCTTGCTTGCCTGAGACGATATAAAAACCCCGATTCTGAGCTGGTCACTGCTGTTCTCCTTGCTCAGGGACATAGCCGGCCGGCTGGCCAGCCAAAAAAGACTCCCAACTGGGTTTTGAAATTATCTGTCTGGTGGTTATTGCTCGTGCCATGACAATACCACAAAATGAGAGGAGAGGACAAATTGGAAAAGAAATCAATCCCTTATCACTTCGAAGTCTATTTTTTCTGGTCCACCATGCAAACCTCCTCCTGCGCCCTCATTGCGAATCGGCCTCCGTGTTCCCCTGTCTCATGTTTACCTAAGCGCTGTTTGGCCCTTCCATTATCTCCAGCACTCGCCTCACCAAATAAAGAATAAAAATGAGCAACTCAAGGCAATGAGGTGGGTTCCTCTGGCACAGACGACTTAGCCAGGTGGTTCTGCAAGGTGATTTGTAAAATAAAAGACACGACTTGAGGCCTGAGAAATACAGCCATCATCAACACTTTCTTATGACGGCTGTAATACTAGCAGGAGTCACAGCAGGGTCCTAAATTTATCCTACTTCATGCCGGTTAGGCAAGGACATAGCTGTTTCATCTACACAGCACTACTTCTTTCTCAAGACACCCACCCCCTCTGTTTAGCCATGGCGATGTTGGGAGAGAATGGGGTGGGGGTAGGAGTAGCGTCAGTCTCATTGGATCAGTTTAGCTCGACCCAGTCATTTCACTCATTCCCATTTCCCTCTCTTCTTCTGTTCCTCTCAAAGACTGCACTGAGTGCACAGACGGTAGGAAGTTTCAGGACAGCAGACCAGGGGACAGATCCCAATCTCTGGGGAGGCTGGGAGCATTCCGCTCCTTGGTGGAGGCTGCCTGCTGAACGGGTAGCCCTGCCTGGGATCTGCTGCTGGAGTCTGACAGCCAGTTCCTGCAGCTTAATCAGGGCAGGGGGTGTCCCAGAGGCTGCGGCCTTCCTTCATTTCTCATTGGCACGGCTTAGCAGTCACCATCTGTGTATGTCCATTTGGGGTACCCAGAACTTTTCAGTCCATCCAAGCTCCAATTCCTAGCAGACGTGCCCAAGGACGCTAAGTCCAGACTTTTTGTCTATGCCTAACAACACGGCCTCACTCTGACGGTCCACCTCCCCACACCCAGTAGGAATGCAGGCAGCCAGCACAGCAGTTTTACCTCCCTGCTACAGCAACTTCTTTTACCCATAGAAAATACCTTTCTAGGCCTGGACAAAATAGAGGGAAGGAAGACATTTCTGCCTCTCCCACCTGCCTCTCTTTGCATTCCTCAAATCAGAAGGGATGAACTGATTTCTCTTTCTGTCAACTCTGGTCCACCTGTGTATAACACTGCATGATCTTTCCTATCTGTCGGGCATCCTGGTAATGAACTGAATGAAGCCTTTCCTCTGCTGACAGTCTGGCTTTCACACTCCTGTCTAGCCGTTCACTCAGAGTTCTCATCAGGGATGCCAGCACTGGATTTCATCTCTTTCTCTTTCCATTTCTCCAATAACAATCCTAAATCAGCTCTTTCCATGATGGATGCTTCAGCTCAGTTAGGAGAAAGTTATACATTCTTGAAAATGCAAAGAGAAAGCAATTCTCTCTTCTCTCCTCCCCCCTCTTCTCCCACTCTCTCTCTCTCCCTTTCTTTTCTCTCTCCCCCACCACACACATCCCCATTATGTAATAATAATCTAAACCGTTTCTGGAGCACACACTGAGTGCCAAATATCACGCCAGCTACTGAACATATATTATCTCATTTAATCCTGATAATTCTGAAACATAGGAACTTTCAGAACCATTTTCTAGATGAAAACAAACAAAAACACTGAACCTTAGAAGAAATACATTATTTTTCCCTTGTTAAATTACTCACAAATGGTGGAGCCAAAGCTAAATCTAGGGATTATCTATGTTGTCTTACTTCTTTCTAATAAGCTATAAGTGTCTGAACAATAGCATTCTACCTTCTGATCTCATTATAATTCTTAAAAAGCTCACATCCTTGTAAAGCAATTCCACAATCTTTTCCATTATCGCTGGGGGTTTTGAGTGCACCTGAAACTATTTACCCTACTCTCTCCCTTGCTGTCACTGTGTTCCTAAATGTCACCTGCAACTTTCTCCACTTAACTTGGTCAAGGTTGCTCAATTTCTCTATACAAAGATTAACTGTCATGCAGGCCACGTTGCCCAAGCATCTTTCATGCCTAGCAAATGTAACTATTGTCAATTACCTCTTAGCAACCAGCAGATTCAATGAAATAAAAATAAAGCACTGAGAGTTTAAGCTGCAGAATTTACAGAAACTCACAGTGCAAAGAATGCAGTGACAAAGAAGGGTTTGCTGACTTCTGATGGAAACCTCTAGCTTTCCTCCAGAAACTGACCTACCCATCATGTGTTATCTCAGGCTTAAGAACTAGAAGGGAGACTTGTTCAGAAAGACCTTAAGTCATTCAGAAATTTCTATTTGCCCACCAAATTTTTTCCAGTCCCTCTCTCACTTAAATACAGGAGATTATTTGTAGCTGACTACCTCTCTACGTTGATCACCTCAATTTGACATAATTTTCCTAGACTGGACATGTGCCACCCACATAGACGTATTGGTATAGAAGGCCTAGTTCCCTATGGTGACCACCTCTGTATATTGACCAGTTTGTCACAGTCCCTTGGGTGGTCAACTTACAGAGGTTCTACTGTAATTTGTTAACTGGCAACCTTACATTTGAACTCTAAAGGTTCAGCTGCAACAAACCTTCAGAGTTCAGCCACAAAATCTCATCTAAAAGTATAACTTATGAGTAACATAGTAAGGAAATCTCATTTAATATCCTTTAGAAATTCGATTACTTGGAGGCCTCCAGGTAAATTTCATTGGCTCCCAAGCTGAGCAGTGAAAAGGCAAGGCATTGCTCACCCTGCCCCCATTCTCTGGACTTTCTATTTCTTCCTCTCTGACTGTAAAGTCTGGAGGAGAGGCAGAGTGGGGCTCGGGGAAACTGTCCACAAACAGCGTTTTGCAGCATCAGACAGCGATTTGGAAAACAGGCTATTTTTGATAACAAAGCACAATTTTTTTCACAAAACCCAGTAACAGTCACTTACAAAAGTGACAGGATACAACTACAGAAAAGAGCAGATTAAAGTTGAGTGTCTGCTAAAGGGGTTTTTAGATTTGTAATTTAGTCATTCTGATGTTTTGATGAAGGCCTAACCACACGCAATAGGCCGGTGGTTCAAGTGTTAATCATGGGATGTATAACGGATATTATTGTTGCTTTGAGACTTCGACATAAGTGAGCAAATGGAACCTAAATCTTGAAGGATGCCTCAAACCTTGGGCTTGCCAAATTGGCTATCCTTGTAAGAAACTCTAATAGCTAAATGTTTATGATTCCAGTTTGAAAAATACCTGCAAATTCCATGGTAGTCAAAAGAAATCAAGTTCATTGACTCTGCAGAATATGCATATCCTTTTTTTTTTTTTTCCAAATGACCTAATGACATCATTGGATAGGAGTTATACAGATTTGCCACCTCAAAAAATATATATATTTACATGTAATCTGTTTGTCATTATCCACCACTTACTGCCTTTCAGCAGCTTATCATTATAGTTTAGCCAAACAATGATCTCAAAGATTACTTCCTCTGATTGAATTTTTTTAAACAAATACCTAAAAATGTAATAAAACCAAGGAGACTTCTTCTGACCAAGCTGAATATTCATTTCCTAGTTGCAAATGATTTCTATCATCCCTCTGAACATTATAGGACATCAGGTTTGATACATTGAGTCCTGAAAAATAAAACGCTGCATATACATAGATTGCTTTAGAGCACTACAGTAGTGCTCTCAAGTTAACACCAGCCATGCCTAAAACATCAGAAAAACACATCAGCATTAAGTGGTACATTATTTTTATATAAAACAATCTGGAGAACACATAATGTTCATTAATGATGGAAGAACCAAATCATTAAAAAGGAAAATTAAAAGTAATAACCCATTGCAATTTGACTGATTGACACTTTAAGAAATAAAGAATCACATTAATGGCACACATTAATTAATTAATCACATTAATTAAAATTATCATCTCTTCTATTATATATAGGGTTTTTAAAAAAAGTAATATAACAAGTATATGTTCCACTTGTCTGAAGTTAATAGTTGATTTAAGAGAAAGAAGAAATTGTACTTTTCTTTATTGCCCTGTTTCTAGATGTAAGAAAAGTTAAGGGATAGGGCTTGGATAGAATGAAGTGAGGAAGAGGAGATATCATAAATCTAATCTACCAGGATCTCCTGGACAAGGCTGATCAATCTTTAATAAGGTTGAAAACAACCCAGTGGTCTATTCAGTGTACCAAACATAATTATGGATTTTCTTTTAGGAAAAGAATGAAATTTGCTTTGTTCTTCCCTTTCTATAATAATAAAAAATATATTTAACCCACCAAATTTGGGGTATGAAGTAATTAAGAACAATTTCTGAGATGGTGTTGCAAAAACCTTGTCTAATGCAGTTGCCTAGGAATGTCATTACCCTGGTCAATGAGGGAATCTGCTTCTAGATCACACTGAAAGCAGCAAGTGACTGTTCTCCAAAGAGAACGTACATCATATTCTGTGTCATGCACGTCAAGACAATGTTGACGCTTGCCATGACGCACAGCTGGCAGAGGAGACGCAGAAAGGGACATGGCTGGGGATGTCGGTAGGCAGAAGAGGATGGGGAGGGTGGGCTTGGAGTAGAGGGTAAGTGGCTAAGCTGGAGCACTCTACCTTTTACCTCACAAGCAACAGGGTAGAACATATTGGTCATTAAGAATAATAAAGACCAACATAACCAGCTGAAAAAAAATTAGGTATTAGACCAAATCTACATACAATGGCTAATATCTAGTACAAAGAGTCTAAAATACAAGCCAAAATCACTACTTCAATGGGCCTTAAGTAGACGATTACAAATTTTATTTCAACACCTTCGTTCCCCCCAAAAGATTTCTTGCTTTATCTTTTTCTCATTAGTGCTTATCATCTTATATTATATACTTATTTGTTTGCTTATTGTCTTTCTCCCCAAACTAGAATTTGAGTTCCAGCCTGTTTTGTTCACTGCTGGGTCCCTAGCCTGCAGAACAGTGTCTGAGACACTCAGCTGGTTGAATGCATCAGTGTAAAGTTAACCACTGTGTATAAAACCAGGAGTACAATACACCTTGGAGTTGGTAGAGTAAGCACTAGAAAAAGAAGGGCATAAGAAATGGTTGGGGCAGGGGAGGGATGGAAGCCAAGAAAGGGAGGACTTATTGTGGGCTCCATCAAGTTCTAGACAACTCTTAGGATCTTATATATATATGGTCCTATCATTCATTATAAATTTCCCAAGCATCTTCAGAAGCAGATTGTATTTATCATCTTGAGTTTATAACAGAGTCAGAGGACACTCCAAGAAGTTAACCAGCGTGACTAAGGTCACTACATTTAGACCTATAAGCCATCAATAGGGCCACCTAATCCTGAACCATGTGCAGAAGATAATCCGTCTTGGAAATCACCCTGCCTGCTGTGATCTTATGTATACTTGAATATACCTGGATGCGGGGGGGCAGGTGTTGGGAAGGAGAAACAGGTGATGAGCATATTTTCCCAGGGCCTCTGTGATAAGAGGACAGTGAGAAAAATAACCAGAACACAAGATTAGCTGGCACAAATAATATTCAACTTCACAGAATTTTCTGGAGCTTTGAGTCACAAAAAAGGAAGAGGTATTTCTCCAGGTTAATACAGTTCCTCAGGAAGCTAGCAGAGGATTCCCCTTCCCTTTTTATCCTGAGGCTGATTAGTATCATACAAATAATGAACCTGACATATTCTGGTAAATGTTCTCAAAAAAATGTGTCACTTCTGAATTAAGAATCATTGGAAATACTTTAAGCTTTTCCTTACTTGTCCAAATACATAAACATTACTATAAAGTATATAAGATACATATTATTTATATAAATATACACACAATATTATTACTAGGAAAATATTTAATATTTGAACTCATCACTATGAGAAACTGAACCAGCCCAATCAAAGCTTACAATGAATCAATTTCCCAGCAAAGCTCTTTTCCATTGGCCTGGAGATGCAGAAGGGCTTTCTTTTTATTTCTTATTACACTTGTTTGAAACTCCTGAAGAGGTGGGAATGGAATAGTCATGCATGCCTAACAGCTCCCTGGTGTCTGGCCCTCCATGGATCTTAAATATGGTGAAGAAAATCTGAGTTCAAACTAGCCTCCAAAAAAACTTCGTATGCTTTATACACACTGGGAAAGCCTACTGCAATAAATACATAAAAGGATGAAGAAAGCTGACATTCACCTTCAAAAAGCAGCCTCTTCGCTGAAGAATTAGGATGTGTCTTAATGGTTCAAGGGACTCCGCCAATGGACTCATTCCTTAAGTACTGTGACATGACAGTGAAGATGGCAACAGAAATCTATCAGTCCCATCGTTTCTGATTCAAGTAAGGTATTTTATTCCCAGAAGGTTTTTTTTAAGCTTTCATGATGTCACATGTCTTCTAGTAGTTTCTGCTAAATCCCTGCAGGGTTTGGGAATGGAGAAAGGGTAGTAAGTAGGGAAATATATCTGAATTCAGTCAGATGTAGCAGAGTCGGGTACAGTCACGATGAGAACGCACTTCCATTTTTCACTTACACAGCACCACAGATTTGCCTTCTAGCCATCACATTTCTAGGAGGTAGGTCAATGTTAAAATGACTTTTAAACACATGTAGCCCCAGAGATATCACAGCCTGGAGTCAAATGATGCAAGTTTTGGCCAGCAGGCCACTGAAAACTCAGGGGCTATGGATATATTTTATTCGTCAAACTAATCTAAGGGCACGGTCTACAGAATTAACATGTTAGTATAGCTTGATGTTAAGAAAAAAAAAAATTACACATACACACACGTATAGGAAATCAGGAGACATGGATTGCAATTCTGTCCCTGACATGAACTGGCTAACGACATCTGAACCACTAATTGCACCTCTTTGAGCCTCCGTTTTTTCAGTTGCAAAGAGTGACCTTGGGGAAGCTAGTTATTTCCTTTGGACTTCATTTAATTATCCATTAAAAGCAAACTTGCTCTGATATTTTACGATATTATTAGGAAAACCCTTACTATAATATTGCTTTCAAAATCCAGTTAACGTCCCTGCTGCAGGAGACATTTAAATAGGATTCTGAGCAGAATTAGCCAAATGATCAAACAAGTTTGGAGGATTTGAGATTATTTGCCTGCCCAATTAAAGTGTGAAGGTCAGAGCCAGTAAGGCTTTTGAGCAGAAAGGTCATGAGGTTGGAAAGCCCGCATCATGGATTCCAGGACCGGCTTTGCCTCCGACTGCTCTTGGTGACCTTAACAAGTGGTTAGATTTATAAGATCCCTCATAGTATAAAATCTTATGCCATCTATCTTAACAATGGATACTTTTAATGAAAGAAACTTATAATCGTTTCTGTCATGTCTAAGGCTTTTATAAATCAAAAGTAATGTCAGTAGGACTTGAGGAAAAAGTGACCAGGAACTTTGAAATGTCAAACCCTGGAACAGACTCCTCTTCACATCTCAAACCACAAACTGCTACCTATTTTGTTTTCTACTGCTGTGTAATAAATTTCCAAAACCTCAGCAGTTTAAAAACAGCACCTGTGCATTAGTTCACATTTCTGTAGGTCAGAAATCCTGGCCAGCTCAGCTGAGTCCCAGTTTAGGCGTCCCAAGGTCAAGCTCAAGGTGATGACTTTAGGGGCTTGTATCTAGAGGCTGTGGGGGAAGAATACACTTCTAAGTCCTTTCCCAGCTCCTTGGGGCTCCAGGTCTGAGCTCCAATCTCCTTTATTGGTGAATCTCCCAGTTGTGAACCTCTCTCTCAGAAAGAACTTACCATAGTCAAAGATTCTAGATATTAGTCACCTGGAATTTGGGGGAGGAGAGCTATTTCTAGAAATTTTCCAACACATGTGCTTTAGTTATGCCTTTTCTGGAAGTCATAAGGCCTAAATGATAATGACCTTTTTGCCAGGCTATTAAAGCTAATGTAAAGTTTTTGCAAACAGTAACTAGTATTATACCCATAAATCATAACACTTGAGTGTCTACTATTTTTGTACAATTCAGGGTTTCTAACCATTTCTGTAAACAGAACACATGGACTGGTGGGCATTAATACCAGGTCTGTGGACGCGCACTCAGTCATAACACAATTCAAAAGCCATCTAACCTGCAGACGCCCAACCAGAATCGACTCAGGGAGTACAAAGAACATCACAGAAATATGGTCCATACAAGTGACCAAATTAGATAATTAAAATAAACTTCTCTTTCCTAAATGCATGCAGTCATTATTATCTGAACAGTTACTGAACAACGGCCTCAAAGCTACCTTCCCCCCCTCCCCGTGTATGTTTTCAAGATATGAAACAAGAAATACCTAGGCTTAGGTACTGAATTGGACAGAAAGAATTTTATTATGGTAAGCAAAATAACTAGAACAAAAAAAGTCTAATATATCGAAATTCAAATACAAATTTTTTGTTCTTCCATTCACTAGCGGCCTATTGAAAATTTGAGCATACATAACACAGATTGAATAATGGGAATAGTATTCGCTTATGGATTATATAAGAGCAATCAAAGAAAATCGTTCAGCTCATTCTTGTACCAAATAATAATAATTTAACACTCATCTCACTGAACATTTTGTTTCTGTTCATCCATTTTGAGGCGGCATTTGAATTATTATAGAAAACTTTTACTGTCAGTCAAGTGTCTAAAGCATCACACCAATTGCCTCTGAAACATTTTAAGATAAATTAAATAAAAACCTTCATGTGTAAAATTACTTTCAATACCAAATGAAAATTATTGCTCAATAAATCTTGATGACAATATTTGAAACTAGTACTTACCCCAGATTCTTAACATGACTTTTGATAATTATCATTTTGAAAATTTTTAAGTTATTGCTATTTCTTCTCTTACAAATGTCTCAAATCTCTTATTTTCCTTCATTTTTGTCCAATTTAACCATTTTTATTGGAATGGCTCACATGGGAGTTATCTGTATACTACAAAGAGCTTTGGCAAAATAGACCAGGGAAATTCTAAGAGGTCTTCCACTGACTTCCAGTTAAAAACTCTAGTAAATACATAGTAGAGAAACTGCAGGATTGAATAGCAGGTCTACTTTTAGTTCCCCATATATTATTCAAACTTCTTTAATTCCTCTACTAGGTATATATTCAGAAGACCAAAATTCACTTTACAACAAAGATATTTGCCCCGGAATGTTTACTGCAACCCAATTCATAATTGCCAAGTCACGGAAGCAGCCCAAGTGCCCATTGACCCATGAATGGATTAACAAATTGTGATACATGTACACCACGAAATATTATGCAGCCTTAAAAAAAGATGGAGACTTCACCTGTTTTATATTTACATGGATGGAGCTGGAACGTATTCTTCTCAGTAAAGTATCTCAAGAATGGGAGAAAAAGCATCCAATGTACTCAGTACTATTATGAAACAACATATAATCACCCACACTTTAACATGAAAGATAAAACACAATTATAGTCCAGGATGAAGGAGGGAAGAGGAGGGGGAGAGGATGGGTGGAGGGAGGGTAATCTGTGGGACCTCACCTATGGTGAACATTGCAAGGGTACATGTCAATTCCATTAAGAGTAAAGTATAAATGTCTTAACACAATAATTGAGGTGAACTATATTAACCAGTTTGATGTAAGCACTCCAAATTCTATATAAAATGAGCACATTCAGCCATATAAATGCATTAATGTTTACATTTATGATTTAATAAAAAATAAAAAGAAAAATTTTTTAATTCTCTCCCCCCCACAAAAAAAAGACTCCAGTAAAGAACATGCGGGGACACCTAATGCCTAGGTCCTACCACTCCCTTCCCGCTAATTCACAGCCTGCAGGAAGTAGCACGGCACATTCCCATTAGTTTCTGTTTTGTCTTTTTTATCCTTCTCTCTTCCTCCTCTCTTCCCTCCTTCCATTCTTCATTTCTCCCTCCTTCCCCTTCTCTTCTTTCACTGTCCTTTCTTCTTTCTTTGTTTCCCTCTTTCCTTTTTTCCCTTATTTCTTTACTTTTCTACCATTCATGGTAGGACATATCAAATTTACCTTTTCTGGTTTGAAAGTTAGAGTCTCAAATCCTCCTTAGTTACCCCTACCGCAGTAAGGAAACACTTGTATTAATTTCTCTTATGATGACTTATAAACATAATTTTATCCTGCCACCAAGACATGTATCTTACCACATTCTTACCTCTGAGATATCCTCACGCCTTTTCTCCCCACTCTCTACCCTATTTGTCTCCACTTTACTACCTTTTTATCTTTGAGAATTTTTGGTCTAGGTGTTTTCACACATACTTTTCCCTTTTCTTATTTCTTACTTATAAAATAATGTACCTTACTGATAGTTTTCTCATCTATACTCCCAATGTTTTCTTGTGTTCTCCTGGATTTTTCTCTTTCTCTATTTTCTGGAGTCCAAAATAATTTTTTTTAATTAATAAACTTTATTTTTTAAATAGTCAATAGGTTTAAGTGGGTGCAGTGGCTCACATCTGTAATCCTAGCACTCTGGGAGGCCAAGGTAGATAGATTGCCTGAGTTCACAGGTTTGAGACCAGCCTGAAAAAGAGCAAGACACCATCTCTAAAACAGCTGAGCATTGTGGCAGGTGCCTGTAGTCCCAGCTACTTGGGAGGCTGAGGCAAGATGATCACTTGAGCCCAAGAGTTTGAGGATGCTGTGAGTTGTGACATCATGGCACTCTACCAAGGGTGACGAAGTGAGACTCTGTCTCCAAAAAAACCCAAAAAACAAAGTTGATAGGTTTATGAAAAAAGAGAATCAGAAGGACAGAGAGTCCCCATATACTCCTTCTCTACTTCCTCCCTCCCCAATTTCTCCTCATTATTAATTTCTTGCATCAGTGTGGTACATTTGTGACAGCTGATGAAAAAACATCGCTACATTACTAATAACCAAGTCCACGATTCACTCTTTGTGTTATATAGTTCTATGGCTTTAACAAATTTCAATCCTCCTTAGTTACCGATGTTAACATTTCAAAATTTTCCCTTTATTCTGCTTGGTTTCCCATTGATACATATTTTATTTGTTTGTCTTTTCCTTATGCTTTCTGAAAAAGTTCCTCAAAGTGATTTCTACTCTTGAACTTGTTAAGATAAATTTTATGGCCCAGGATATGGTCTACTTAATCAATTTTCCATGTGAGTTTGAGAAGAATGTGTTTTCTGCTGTTGTTGGAGAGAGAAGCGTATACATGTCATTTAGAACAAATTGATTGATAGGGCTGTTCAAGTCAACTTATTGATTTTATATTCTTACTGATTCCTTGCATCAGTGCACCTTCATTCTTCTTTTTATAATATTTTTTTAGTATCCCCCAGAGCATTCAATGTGCATTTATCCCAAGATGGAATGCAAGCTGTGATCCAAGAACCTACTGTATTACAAATGTGCCAGGCACGGTGGCTCATGCCTATATTCTCAGCCACTGGAGGGGCCAAGGCAAGAGAATCACTTGAGTTCAGGAGTTTAAGACCAGCCTGGACAACATATTGAGATCCCATTTTCACTCAGAAAATGAAAAGAAAGAAATAGTCAAGTGTACTGGGCCAGGCTACTTGGGAGACTGAGGCAGGAAGACCACTTGAGCCCATGAGTTTGAGGTTGTAGTGAGTTGTGACTGTGCCACTGCCCTCAAGCCTAGGTGATAAGGATAGACAGAGAGAGAGAGGAAGGGAGGGAGAGAGGGTCCTACATTGTACAGACAAACACAGGATACAACTTCACTGAAGACTGAAAGAGATACAAGTTGCTAAATAATTCTGGAAATAAAGTGGAGTCTGCAGACTGAAAGGAACTGCATGTAAAGACTGTATTCTAGCTGATAAAGTGTTTTCCTGTAGCAATACAAATTAAACATTTTGTTCAGCTCCAAATGTATACCAGAATTTAGCAAATATTAACATGTAAATAGATAAAGAATAGTTGAAGCCAGGTTGCTTACTTTTAGAGTAGTAGTTTACAGGTAAACAAAGGGAAGAGGCTAGAAAAATTGGGTAGCAATAGATTAGAATTGCACATGTGCTTGTGAACTCATGTATAGCTTCATACAGGCATAGATATTTACGTATAAACATATTTATGGATATGTATATATGCATGAGTATATTTCTTCACTGTGTCAGTAGAGAAGTCCTAAAAAGAAGGACACCCTTGTAGTAACCACCCACTTAGTGCCCATGACTTTTATACTGTCCCCCAATTGAAGTTAGAGCTCCTTGAAGAACTGGATGCTTAGAACTAGAACAGAAAACATACAAGAATAGATTGTAGTTCCAGAATGTGAACAGAAAGAAAGAAGTGCTCAGAAAGCAAAGCAAAATCCCATATTGATGGGGAAAGTCAAAGGGACAACAGGAGTCAATGGCCAAAGCTGGAACAATTTCAGCAACGAAAGAGTGGTACTGGATTATTAAAGTACAAGGCAAATATCTATGATATTTATATTTATATTTATATAAATAAATGATTTAATAAATAGGACAAAAGAAATAAATGTCCCATAAAGAAGAATTCCAAATAATTTATAGATACTCCCTTCCTCAAGAGGGTGGACATTACGTCCCAATTCCTTAAGTGTGAGCTGTACATACTGACTTCCTTCCAAAAAATACAGGAAGGTCAGGGGAAAACAGTAACTCCACAGTGGAATCATCTGACAATACATCAGCCAAAAGATCAAGGTCAACCCCAACAGTGTTCACATTGACAGTGTGTACTCTGCATATGATGGTACATAGCATTTTACCCCTGTTATCTTTCCTGCTAAAACCCAGAATCCACATCTGATACTGTTGTCTGAAAAAGTAAATTCCAATAAATGGGCATCCTACAAAATACCTGCTAGTATTCCTCAAAATAAGGTTAGCAAATAAAATGGAAAGTCTGAGAAAATGCTACGGAGAAAATGTTATAGGCAAGTGGAGTCTAAGGAGACATTTAATTTAATGATTAAATGTAGTGCAGAATCTTGGATCAGATCCTGGGAGACAAAAAGGACATTAAGTAAAAAAACTAAGGAACACTGAATAAATTATAGACTTTAGCTTAGAAAAACTCAATTATCAATAAAGAAAAATACAGTAGAACCTCTGTAAGGTGACCACCCAAGGGACTTAACAAACTGGTTAACATACAGAGGTGTTCAACATAAGGAGCTAGGCTTACTGTGCTGGTGTGTACATGTGGTGCATGCCCCATCTGTGAAAATTAGATCAACTTCAGGTGGTCATTGTAGGGAGGGTCAAATATGGAGGCTCTACTGTAAGGTCAGTATTTATTCATTAATTGTAACAAATGTACCATAGTAATATGTCAGTAATAAGGGAAACAGAGGATACAGTACATGAGAACTCTCTATAATACTGTCTCCTGTGAATCTAAAATTGTTTTTAAAAAGCAAGGTTGGCTAAAAAAAAAAAAAAAAAATCCATGCAAAAACGTTCATTACAGTGGTATCTGTAATAGTGAAAAAACCAAAAGCAACTTCACTATTCAATAAAGAAAACCGGTAAATATATTATGGTTCATCTATGTGGGGGAAAAAAAATTTGCATTACTTTTTTAAATGATGAATGTAAATCAAGGGTATCCAACCTTTTTAATTCTCTGCCTCGCATTGAAAGAATAAGCCATTTGGGCGCCTGTAGTCCCAGCTACTCGGGAGGCTGAGGCAAGAGAATCGCTTGAGCCCAAGAGCTGGAGGTTGCTGTGAGCTGTTAATCCACAGCACTCCACCGAGTGCGATGGTGTGAGACTCTGTCTCCACAAAAAAAAAAAAAAAAGAAAGAAAGCTAATTTGCAAGAAAAAAAGTCCATGCATATTTTTCATGATTGCCAAAACCAAAGACAAGCAAAAAATAGCCTCAAAAAATCAGCATGCGTCCCACAGGCCACAGGTTGGATGGCCCTGATAAATGATGTATTGGTTTAATAATCAAAGGGGGTTTCATCTGGGGAATGGAACCAAAAGAAATAGGAGAGGACATTTTTGTTTTTCAGTGTAAGTCTTAGTCCTACTCATTGAATTTGTTGGAGATAAGATTTGTTAAAACAAAGACATTGACTTATTGCATGCTGCATTTAGTACGGTTTGCCTGTAACTTTCTAAAATGCACCGTAGGTGAGGTCCTACCAGTTACCCTCCCTCCACCCCAACCTCTCCCCACCCCCATCTCCCTTTCCCCATATTCTTCAATAACTAAGAAAACGCCATGAAGGCTATGTTAATCAGTTTGATGAAAATAGTTCAGTATGTATATGAAACCAGCACATCGTACCCCTTGATTGCACTAATGTACACAGCTATGCTTTAATAATAAAACCAATGAAAAAAAAAAAAAGACATTGAGGATGTCAGGCTCTATTTCAAGGTCAAGGGGCCTACAGTGTCACTAAGACACTTACTTTGCCATATCGGAGACCACTCTGAGCACATGTCAGCAGTAACTCACAGTGACTGTCACAACCCTTGCTCTAAATAGCTTGTTCCAGACTGCATCATGAAAGTGCAAAGCCTTTATTGTTTGCCACTGTTTACACAACAAATTCCACATATTTAGCAGGGTTTAAAAGAAGTTGATAATCTGACTCCTCCAAACATTGCCCTGTCGCACAGCTGTACTGGCATCCAGCTGGTTTTCCACATCTCTATTCCTTTGTTCACATACTTCTCTTTGCCACCAATGTTTCCTCCATTTCTCCAATTTAAAAAATTCTATGCATAGTTCCATTTCCTGCTCAAATACAAACTCCTCTTTAACAATCTTCTTTGGGTCCTATCAATTAGAAAAAAAAATGCTGATTTTTGTTGTTGTTGTCATAGCTCTATATTTACAAAAACAATGGCATTCGTTTTAATTTTCTTATAATTACATTGCATCTATTTTCTTTATTTTCTACATGTTTGTCTCTTCATGTGATTATAAGTTCTCAGAGGAGACCACCTTCTTCATCTTGACAGCTTTACTCTCCCGTTAACACAGCTTTTTATGCAAAGTAGAGGCTACAAAACATCTGAATAAATCAAAACAGATTTCTTTGGAGAATAGACTAGTGAAGCTATTATTTGAATTTGACTAAGATACATTCTAAAAGTCAAAGATACAGGCCCCAATCCCTCAAAGAACTGGAGTTTTTAGCTAGAACCACCTTTGGGCACTGAGTGTCAAAATATGCACATCTATAGCTAAATGAAAACCAGTGGATCACTTGATTCTGTCCACGAGAACTCTTACAGAGAAGACATATTGGTCGCCCAGTTGCATCTAAGTATGACCACGACAATAAAAAGGGACTACAAACAAAACTCTTAAAATAATCTTCAGAATCTAAAATTCAGATGAATACAATGTTTTCTTCTTAATAGTGTTGTCATGAGTCTTGCCAGTCTAACAATATTCCTTCATTATTAATTCCTTCATTAGTCAATTCCCATTGGAAAATCCTCCTTGTGCTATTTTGTTATAGAAGAGCAACACATTTCTGCACAGAAATCATCACTCCCGACGTTACTAAAGGAGGAAATATTGAACCTGCCTGAGGTCTTAAAGACCCACTGATAAGAAACTCTTACAAAGGAATAATATGAATTTTTCATCTGCATTGACCTTGAATTTCCAGCTTAATAAACAAAGTGAAAATCAGAGAAATTAATTCAGAATTTATACTGACTTGACAATAATCAAAATGAATATTGCATGTTCACAAAAAAGTGTATGGAGATAACTATAGGAGCTGAGTCATTGGGACAGGAAAGATATATCCTTCATGAGGTGCCAAATTTATACCCAGGGAAAGAAGAATAAGGAGAATTGAGGAGACCTTTTCTTTAACAAATGGCTACATGGTGGTTCCCCTCATACCATGAACAATAGGCTTTAAAATAGGTACATTCTCAGCATTGTCTAAAGTCCCTACTCAGGGAATAAGTTCAAAAAAGTTGTACTCACATAGTTCTCCCCCCACCGAAGAATTCACAAGACATAGTTATACCATGCATTGCAACTTGTTTTCCTTCCTATTAACAAAGACTAGCTCTATTGCTAATGTTTTCATCAAGCCTTCCTTGCTGTTTCCATATTAAAGGAATTTCATGTTTCCATGAAGCTTTGTATATTGTAGAGATTTATCGAGTATCTGTGTTCCAACATAATTCCTTTATGAGCTGATAAACATCATGTGGATATTATGCAATTCCTACCACAGCCCTTAAACACAATGAATGTTCAGTAAGTATTTGTACAGTTGATGGAATGATCAAAATTCTCTAGTGTTTGCTTCAGATCTGGTATCTATATAGGAACAGCACTAATTCTTGATACCTCCCCTGGACTGGAATAAATGGTTTCTAACAGAATACACATATCAATTTGTGTTACCCAATGAGGAACCACTGTTTTGAAAAGTACCAGGATAATGACTGTTAAAATTCTTATTGCCATAGAGGAAACTCACCCCAGGCCATACCATTCATGCAAAAAGTCATTTATGAACTCTTTATGGTCTTCAGTAATTCAAGATGCAACAGAGGATAGCGGGTAAGCAGGCAGTTTCTGGAGGCAGACTCATCAGGTTTGAGACTGACTTGTTTCAACTGCTGACTATGCAAACTTGAGCCACTTACTTAAACTCTGTTTCCTTATTCGTAAAAATGGAGATAATAATATCACCTACCCATCTTATAAGTGTAGCAAGGATTGAATTAGGTAGTATACCCAAGTGCTTAAAATAGGGTTTGGCCCAGAGTAGGGAGTCACTAAGTATCAGCTACTGTAACAGCATGTTCAAGTCACTAGTGAGTTAGTTGAGCGGGTTAGAAGAAAGCACAGTTTCTTGACACTTGTGCATTAAGTGCAAAAGGATGAAGTAAAAAGAAATGGATTTAAGTCCTGGCCCTAAAGCAGACTTTGTATCATCAGCCAAATGATCGGTTCCTTGAGCATCAGTTTCCTCACATTTATCTGTGGTTTAGACTTTATACCTACTTCCCAGCATTATTTTCGAGGACAAAATGAAGTAATGGATGTGAGAGAATTTGGGGAAATACGATGTGTTATAAAACATGAAGTATTATTTCTCTACAAGACAAAAATCATACCTTCACTCTCGAAGGATGTCACCATATAAACTGCAGTATTTTCTCAATGTATTTTGGACAAGTGATACAAAAGATGCCCATGGTGTTTCCCTTTCAATTAAAAAAAGAATCAATTTTAACAACATGGGAAAACTCTATACGTGTTCATTTTTATTTAATGAAGAAGCTGGCCTAGGAATAAGAGATTTCCTTAATAAAAGTGGCATTTCCAAATGGATTCTGAGATAGTTATTATACCCACTGCACATAATCCAGAAGACAAGGGCTCCTTTGGCACTTAAGTCCCCCTAAGTAGAGATGGGGTACGGGATGAAAGAAATTGTCCAAACCAAAGGAGGGCTGTCACAAGACTTTTATACCATTGTCCAAACAGTAAAATGTAAGCGAATGACACCACATTCAACAAATCAGTCCAAACCCTTATAGCGAAAAGTCTGCATTTTTCATTTAGACTTTTGGATAGCTAAGCTAAGTACGTGAGTTTCTGAGCAGGTTATATATCCTTTATTTCTTCTTTTTGTGTCGTTTTGCTCCCCTAGATGCCTCTCCCACTAAGAGCAAAATCTACTCTCATTCCTGCTTATTTAAGATTTTTAAATCAAGCTTCCTACCTTCATCTGGACATGGACCGTGATTTTGTTGGAATGACAATGTAAAGAACACAGAAAACTTATGGTCTCCTCCCTCCAGGTGCCCGGGCCTTCGAGTGCAAACACTGTATAGAAACAAGTGAACGTTTTAAATAATTTCCTAAGAGGAAAGCGATGAAGCCTATTAAATGGGGAAACAAAATAAAGAAAAAATCAGGGGGAAAGACAAAGGACAGTAGGTACAATAACAATGTGAAAGAAGAAAGGACCCGCACATTTAAGGAGGGAACAGTGAGAGAAATGGGCATCTGCAGAGGGGATGGACATGTCCACAGTACCAAGGAAAGAAAACCATTTTTGATGACAGCTTTTCAAAGGAGATTTTACAAAGGCTTACAGGGGCGTAAGGACTATGAAATAGGAGAAGGATAGTTTTGCAAGCGAACAGACCAGGAGTAAACTCGTGTGGACAAGAGAAAGCTAAGTGAAATTAAAAGGGATGGTGAGTTTCGCGTCTGCAAGTGAAATTAAAAGGGATGGTGAATTTCCCGTAGGCTACTGTGCGCTCACAATCACAATGCTAATAGGGGACTCCTGGGAATCTGTTTCCGGTCAAGTCCATTGCTAGGATGGTGAGTTTCGCATCTGCAAGTGAAATTAAAAGGGATGGTGAATTTCCCCTAGGCTACTAAGTGCTCACAATCACAATGCTAATAGGGGACTCCTCGGGAATCTGAGGCAAGTCAAGTCCATTGCTAAGAGAAGAGGTACCTCTAGCCTCAGAAAATAAGACATAGAGGGAAATAAATGATGTGGGAATATGGAAAGAAAGCAGATGCAGGTGCAAAACTTGGAGATTTAAAACCCCTAATACTCAGACATAACCCAGAGGCCACACTCTCTCAAAGTCAGGAAGGAAAGGAAGAATGTCTGGGTGGGAGGTAAGGGAAGAAGAGGCTCAGTCCAGAGAACTCACCGGGTCTTACCCAGAGACAAGAATATCCCAGGCAAACAGCTGATGTTACAGGATTTTTCAGTGCTATTTTTTTTTTTTTTTTTGAGACAAAGTCTCACTATGTCACCCCTGGTAGAGTGCTGTGGCATCACTGCTCACAGCAACCTCAAACTCCTGAGCTTAAGCGATTCTCTTGCCTCAGCCTTCCCAGGAGCTGGGACTACAGGTGCCTGCCACAACACCCAGCTATTTTTTGTTGCATTTATCATTATTGTTTAGCTGGCCCAGGCCAAGTTCAAACGCGCCAGCCTGGTGTATGTGGCAAGTGCCATAACCACTGTGCTATGGGCACAAAACCAGTGTGATCTTTCTTTTAGAGAAAACTAAGGCCTAAATTCATCAGTGAAAAACTCTGATTATGGACCCCAGAATAAAGGTTAGATGGATTTACCTAAGACAGAAAAATGCCTTACAATATTATTATTTTCTAAGTGCAACACCAGCAATATGTATAAATCACAGCTAAGACAATGAAGAGTAAAGGATTAATTCCACTTGGAGTAAAGGACACACAACAAGGAGAAGACTTTCTTCCTCTTCTATTTCTTACATCGAGTTCAATAAAAAAAATCTGAGGACAAACTATTACATTCTAACTCCGGGAAGGAAACTCCATGGGGATATACAGGAAATTAATCCCTGTACATTGCTCTCTAATAATATAACATAATATGTGAATAAAACTTAGAAAAACAAAAGGTATTATTAGAGAACCTATCACTTACACACTGAGAGGTTGTTCATCAAACCAATTCAATATCGAAACACTGAACCTCTGTACTATTGGTAAAAGAAAGATCCTTCATTATCAAGTTTTAAAATGCTAATGATAATTGGACATGTTAGTTTAAGACCAAGTACTTCATTTATATTCTCACTCTGTCCACTTCTAAACAAAGTTGGGCCACAGTGGTTCATGTTTTTTCATTTGAAGGAATGGTGACGTGATTTAAGTCCTCAACTTCAAAGTTATGGGTCTGTGTAAAAACAGAGAGGGAGAGGGTGGCATCTGTGGCTCAAAGGAGTAGGGCGCCAGCCTTATATACCGAAGTGGTGGGTTCAAACCCAGCCCTAGACAAAAACTGGAAAAAAAAAAAAAACCCCACAGAGGGAAATGTAAGGTACGATTAATCAATCAGCGTTCTGATAGGGGAACTATTTGGAGGTCTCCTCTCATCTATGAAGCCACTCTTCAGGTTATACTTAGCTAAGCTAATGTCTAACTCAAATCCATGCCTCACTTTGACCTTGACATTCAAGCCCCAGTACTCTTCATGGTTTGCTCCACCCAGTCTGCAGCACTCTTGTGAGTGATATCCTTGTTTAAGGGCCATTGGCATGCTCCTCAATCCTCTCCCCTGCGCTGCTGCAAAGTGTTCCAAACAGCACCTGACCCCTCACGTGACTAGGGGACACAGTCCCTGCCGAAGTTGACCCTTCAATTAGCACTACTTCTAATGTGGCCAATACTCACCTTATAAATCCACTAAGTTGGAAACGCTACCCTCCTCTTCTCTGCCTAATTCCCCATGTTGAGCTTGAACCCTAACTGTGGCTCCATTGAGAGCCAATTAGTCGGGAGTGATGGTTGTGGCCAGTATAGCTTCCTGTCATCAGGCCCGGCTTCAAGCAGCACCACAGTAAGGCAATCACAGGAGTGAGCAGATTGAGTTTGTACCTTTAAAGGACGTCACAGGGCAGGTGTCTACACACAAGGGCATTAGGCCACAGGTTCATGGCGGAGTCCAAGAATGAAACAAAGCAGAACTAGGGATTACAAATGAAGCTCTCTGGAGCTCATACTTACAGCAGGGAAGTTCCTTAATCGGCTGTGTACCCGTCTCTCTTGTCCTCCCTCAGTCCTGCTGTTCTGGCTTCTGAACTTCACTCTTCCAATGGCCAGCCCTGCATTGCAGGGATGTCCAACCCTTTTTCCTTTTTTGCTGCACATTGGAAGAATAAGAGCTATCTGAGACCATACATTAAATACAAAAACATGAATGACAGGTAATGAGCATTAAAAAAGGTCTATGCGGCTCGGCGCCTGTGCCATCCATGTACACCTGAGCTGGTGGGGTCAAATCCAGCCCGGGCCCGCCAAACGACGACGGCTGCAACCAAAAAATGGCCGGGCATTGTGGCAGGCGCCTGCAGTCCCAGCTACTTGGGAGGCAGAGGCAAGAGACTTGCTTGAGCCCAGGAATTGGAGGTTGCTGTGAGTTGCCATGGCACTCTACCCAGGGTGACAGCTTGAGGCTCTGTCTCAAAAAAAAAAGAAAGGTCTATGCATACTTTTTGCAATATTGGATGCTACAAATAAGCAAAAATGATACTCAAATGGCCAGCATGCAGCCCATGGGCCGCAGGCTGGACCTCCCTGGATTCTTTGAAGTTCAGATGGTTCACTCATCTGAACTTCATAAATCCTCACTGATCAAGCACACTCCCCCTGAGTCCATACCATACACTTGGTAACCATCTGGTTCATCTTTAGCTTCTACACCTCGATTTTGCCCCTCAGGCTAGAATGTAAGCTCCAGTAGGGAGGATATTAATTCTTAGAGTCCTCTATATCCACATCAGTTAGAAAAGTGAGCCTCAATAAATATTTGTGACCTGACCAATTGTTTGGCTAATTGAATCTATTTCACAGCAATATGATCATAACTTTTTATAGCTCTTAGTTTGGAAGAGAGCCCACTTAGGCTATTCTGAGTTTTGGGGGAGTTGAAATATTTCACTATTCAATTATTCTGGGAAAAAATATTTCACATTTGACAACACTGTACATTCTCTTTTAATCCTATTTTCTTTTTAATCCTATTTTCTAATGAAGCCAATGCTTACATCAGCCAATAATTATGAGAAATGTACTGTCATACACAACATCTTTTGTTCAGCATAAGGATAGGTGTGGCAGCACTGCTCTCAAATGTGGAACTAAAAGGAATGCTATACGATTAGAATGTTTTTCCAGAAAAGAGGAATCTTTTAAGTCTAATTAACAATAGTAGGAAGTGGGTCTCAAAAACCTCTGTATTTGGTATGGAAAATTCTATCCTTTCAACTCTAGTCTTTCTCTTGTCACAGTACTCCTTGCTTAGACGTGGCTCCTAGTTTCAACATCAAAAGCTTCTCACCTCAGTTCTCCTCCCCCAGGTCTAGAGAGTCATACACGTGGTTAGAGTTCACTGTCATTACAGGTAGAGGCCACATCACAGCACTGTAGGCATCTTGAAATTGAACATCACGCATTTCTGCTCCGAAACACCACGTAGGTCGTGTCAAATGTCCCCTAGTCAATGTACTCTGGCATTTTTTTTGGTACCCCTTTTTCTTTTAGGGACTCAAACACAAATCAAAACTTGAATTCTTCCCAGTACTTTTGTAAAGCAAATCACCTCCGTTTTGCTCCTCTTTGAATATTCAAAAGGCTCTGGATGAATTGCAGTGTGTCATAAACTTTGAATTTTATCTTTTCTCCTTTCTCACCCCAGCTCCGTTGGGGAAGGGAACAGTTAGGAAACGTTATTTTTTCCCTTGATAAAAACTGTGTGAGCCCAGGGTAGGAACATGGAGGTACACACAATAGCGTACTGTAGGTAGATGCTGTCTAAGAAAGAAAAAAAGAGAGGGGGAAGACGAGGAAAACAGATGACCTATCCATGCGCAAGGGAGAAAATCTGATACCTTTTCATGGGCTATGGTGGAGGGAAATGGATGCATTTTGTCAAATCCATGTTCCATCAGAAAGTCACCTTGAGCCCATCCTCCCTCATCTCCAAGTACTGTGGCCGAGCCCTGGGATGGAAGAGTGGTGTGACGATTGGGGTAATAGTTGTGAAGATCTCAGACAATGCCTGGACATAAAAGGTACTTAGTAACTGGTCACAGAAATGACGATGATGATGATGGTGAAGAGGATGACGTGATGTCAGAAGGAGGCAAATTCTTCTTACTTCTAAGAAACCATCACTGTAAAGGTAGGAAGGGGAGTTTGTATACGCAACAGTCCAACACAAATTTGTTCTCAAGAGCAGAAAAGAGTCCCTTGGGACAGAAATGGTCAATGTTGCAGGGTCTATAACCTTGCAGAGAGCCTTCAAGGAGTTTCTCTCGCTTTTTGCTACAGAGAGTCTATAGTCAGAGAAAAGAGAGAACACTACCCCGTGGCTAAGTAGGACGGGGAAGTCTACAATCACGTGTGATGTTAAAGGCTCTTGATGACTTTTTAAACTGCCTATTCTTACATTAGAATTGCTGCAGTGTGTATTTCTGTTCTGAAGCCACAGTAACAGTGACAGTGACAGGAGGCAATTCACATTTATGAGTGACTCGTAAAGCCATGAACCAGGCCGATTTCAAAAGGCAACTTAAGAGTACCGATTCTTCCTTGGCTAGAATTTCCACATCTCAGTTCAAATGAGCTGCATCCTGTCTGTATGAAATGGGTAAGAAGGAATTCTAGTCTCGCCTGTGCCCAAGGGTTTCCACACTAACATCTCTTTGTTCACTTGGCGACCACGGATGACACTCAGTTACACGGGCTGAAAACAGGGTGACCCTGAGAAGGTTTTAACAAAAGCCCACTTTACTTCATGCAGATACTCCAGCTCCGTCGGGATAGCATGGCCACAAAGGATGGAGGCCGATGCCACTCGAAGTCACCTGGCACAACAGAGGGACAGTGTGTCCCACAGAATGGACTTCGTGGGAGATATGGCATAGTGCCTTAGGTGAAATGCCACCAAAAAGGAAATGCCATCTTCTCAGCCCCTTCCTCTACATTTTTCTGCCCATCACCTCTCACTATAATTCAATGATACCACATCTAGTAATATCCTGCTCTTTCCTCGAGTTCAAGACACGGTACCGTTATTTGTGTTTACCAAAATAGACAGGGAATTAGTGTCTCTCAGTCCTGTCTCGTCTGGGTATTTCTACCTACCACATTGGAGACTTTACCTCTTTTGTGTTTACATGTATGGAGCTGGAACATATTCTTCTTAGCAAAGTATCTCAAGAATGGAAGAAAAAGTATCCAATGTACTCAGCCCTAATATGAAGCTAATTTATAGCTTTCATATGAAGGCTGAAACCCAATTATAGCA
>CAUYON010130725.1:0-18781 GCA_963573935.1 Arctocebus calabarensis | reverse complement strand
CTAATACGTTCCTTTTGGAAGGGTGTTTGGAGAGTACTTGGAGATCTAAAAATAGACCTGCCATTTGATCCTATAATTCCTTTACTAGGTATATACCCAGAAGACCAAAAATCACATTATAACAAAGACATCTGTACCAGAATGTTTATTGCAGCCCAATTCACAATTGCTAAGTCATGGAAGAAGCCCAAGTGGCCATCGACCCATGAATGGATTAATAAATTGTGGTACATGTATACCATGGAATACTATGCAGCCTTAAAGAAAGATGGAGACTTTACCTCTTTCATGTTTACATAGATGGAGCTGGAACATATTCTTCTTAGCAAAGTATCTCAAAAAGAAAGAAAGAAAAAGTATCCAATGTACTCAGCCCTACTATGAAGCTAATTTAAAGGTTTCATATGAAGGCTATAACCCAACTATAGCACAAGAATATGGGAAGGGAGGGGAGGGGGATGATTGGGGTGGAAGGGAGGGTAATTGGTGGGGCCACACCTATGGTACACCATCTTAGAAGTGTACAGGCAAAACTTACTAAATGTAGAATACAAATATCTTCATACAATAAGTAAGAAAATGCCATGAAGAGTATGCTAACAAATTTGATGAAAACATTTCAGATTGTATATGAAACCAGCACATTGTATCCCTTGATTGCACTAATGTACACAGCTATGATTTAATAAAAGAAAAAAAAAAGAATTACAATTGAAAAAAAATAATTAGCTGATATTACAGTCATCACTTTACTTTCCCAGGCAACTCAGTTGAATTACACTTTCTTCATTCTCTGTAATCTGGGGACTATAAGAATTCCATTTTAAATAGGAACTCATGTAATATGATGACTATTCTGAATAGCTAGACTCTAAAAATATTAAAAAGCTGGTTAAGAAAAAAATTGTTATGTTAAAAAATATGTACTTCACAAAAGCCTTACCTTGGGGTGGTATGATTAATTGCACAGGGGTTCATTGTTGGATACTATTTCAATAAAAGGAAGATTTCTGACATAGGAGTATAGAAATGGTTGAAAATGCTGCATTTACAGACATGACATAATGAGAATAAATTCACTCATTGTCTCTTATATCTGATGGTAAACACAAAAAAATGATTTTAAATTCACAAAACCAACTGTATTTAAAATAAATTGAAGTAATTGAATTTTCAAATTATATTTTTGGTAATGGGTATCACTGTAGCATCTAACTTGAAATTATTAAAGCTTAATTTTCACTAAAATTTTTTGAACTTTTTCTTTTTTACCTCATCCATAAAATGCAAATGGTATTATTGTGAATATGAAATATGATCATACAAGTACTATGTTCATCACCCAGTAAGTGCTAAATAAATAATACTCATTTAAATAATTTCCATAATTATTGTTTGTCCAGAGTTGGAATTGTCAAAGAACTAAAGGGTTATAAAGAAAACAGCCATGTGTGATAGCTTTTCGAGGATGTTTGCTGTGGTATTACACTTTTCAGAGTAAGCTGCAGATTTTAAAGTGTAGGCTTTAAATTAAATTTGAATCTACACTCAGGGGCCTGTCTTGTTCCTAGGTGTTAGTATCACTGTCATGGTGCTATTATGAGAACGAAACAAGATAATATATATTGAGCTCACAATACACTTAGCAACACAAAATAGAGGCACAAATATTAATGCTACTGTATGTATAAGTCAAACGTCTTGAGAGATGATGGGCCCACTAAGGAAAATGAAGTCAAACTAGTCGGTGCCAAAGTAGTAAACTCTACTAAGGCTGGGTTTTAAAGCCAAGGACTTAAAAGTTCAGGAAGTGTCATCAATAGACTGTAAACAATGTGAAAGTTATGTGTTTTCACTGAGTATAAATGATTGAATGTAAAACTAGGACACAGAGATCAGATTTAAAAAAAGAGAGAGAGAGATTTGCCTTGATTCAGATGCAAATAAACCAGAATCTTGGGAATGGGAAACAATATACAGTATCTTAGAAATTTTTGGAAGACAGAATTAACAGACCTGAGTGAAAATAGATGCTTGTAAATAGAGGAAGAGCTTTAGTCCTGATGCCTGGATCCATCTGTCACAATCCTGGCTTATTCTGATATATTTAACTTTTTAAAACTTCTGGTGTTATGTCATCTTCCCAGACAGAAAAAAAAAAATGGGTAGGGGGAAGGTAATCTTTCAATTACCTTGAAAAATCATCTCAAGTCTGTGGGAACTACTGAGAGACACTATTGAACAGGAAAGGGTTAAGTGAGTGACCCAGGCTATGATAATTCTATTCAGAGTTGAACTCTTTTGAAATAGGAGATATTTTCCCAGGTAATCATGGCCTCACTGAAGCCTTAAGTGAGTACTCTTATATTTCTTTTGAGCCCCATAATTTTACGATGTCAAAATAACTAGGACTCAGAAAGTACATTTTAGAAATTGATATCAGTTGGTGAGACAAAACCAAAAACAAGAGTTAAAGTCTTGTGTTTGTGTGTTCATAGATAGTGGAATAGAACCAAATTCATCCAATCATATATTCTCACACTTAAAACCGTGGTGATCATTTAATATATGTGAGATGCTGTGTTAAGACAGATATCTCATAAAACTTGTGTGGCTTAGAAGATGAGAAACTTATATACCTGAATTTAGAATCTGAAGTGTGTGTGTATGTATTCTATACAGTATATAGTATATATTCTATAACATATGCAACTATATACATATATATAAATTCTAAATATTTATATATAGGTAAAAATTATATATATGCATTACATCTAGATAAATATATAATTTACATATATACATTTGATTATACTAATATAATATATACTTATATATATAAAGGCACTATTATACAAAATAAAATATAAAACATTATAAATACAAGTCTGTATGAATGCAGTAAGGGAAAATGTGAAGGGCGTGACCATGCCCTTAGCAGTATTTAGTGGTGTGAATAAGAATCTGTATAGGAAGAAGAGGTGGATGGGAGGCAGGAAGGCAACACAGGGAGAAGAAAACATGGAATATCTTTAATTTGGCCTTAGTACACTGAATGTGTGACAAAGGACAGCGTTATGAGGATGGAATGATAAATTAGACTTTTATAGTGTAAGATCTTGAATTCTATGCTAATGGTTCTGGAATCTATTTTGGTGCCAATAGGGAGTCATGTGCACTTTCTAAGCAATCAAGAGTCATGGTCAGGACCCTATGTCAGGAAGATGATTAGGACAATAGTGGGAAGAGATAGCGTTGTAGTATTTCAAGGTGATTTCGATAGGCTAGGTTAGAAATGATAGTAGCTTGCTCTTGAGTACTACAATAGAAAAGGAAAAGTGAGAGCTCAAGCATTTAAGATTTCATGATTTTTTTACAGAGATATCTTCACTTTTAATATTAATCTTTACTAATCAAAAAAATTCACAAGTTAAGGCATGTATCCCATGGTTGCTCTGATAGTCCAGCTCAGTTTGCTCCTTAGATGCCATAATCACACATTGCACAAAGAATACTATGCAGTCTTGAAAAAGGATGGAGATGTTACCTCTTTCTGTTTACATGGAGGAACCTTGAACATAGTCTACTGAGAAAATAGTCTACCTCAAGAATGGTGGGAAGAGTATTTAATGTACTCAGTACTTCTATGAAACCAACTTATATTTACTCATACTTTCTCATGAAAAACAGAACACAACTGTAGCCCAGGATGAAGGAGAGAAATGGAGTGGGATGGGAGGGGAGGGGGAGGTTTGATAGAGGGAGGGTAAATGGCAGGACCACACCCATGGAGCATAGTCAAGGGTACAAGTCAAATCTGTCAAGTGTAGAACATAAATGACTTAACACAATAATGAAGTAAATGAGGCAAAAACTATGTTGATTGGTTTGATGTAAGCACGTCAGATTGTATAAAAAATCTCTATGGCTCAAAGGAATAGGGCGCCAGCAGGGCATATGGATGCCAGAAGTGGCTGGTTCATACCCAGCCCCGGCCTGGCCAAAAACTGCAAAAAAAAAAAAAAATTCAACACATTGTACCCCACATGTGCATAAATGTATTCATGATCTATGTGTATATGACTTAATAAAAAAAATTAAAAAATAATAAAATAGAAGAAATTACAAAGAAATAATTTCAGAATATTTTCTGAAATTGAAATTTTTATAAACTGGCCTGTAACTATAGGTATTAAGAGCAATATTTTCATTGAAATGGCACCTGCTTAAAAAATGAGAACAAAATTAATAAAAATATTTATCAATTATTAAGCTCAATTATTAAGTATCAATTATTATTATTATGCCAAGAATCATGAAAATCAATTTATATGCATTATTTTATTTAATCTTCACAAACCTTTGAGAAAAGTGTTAAATGATTAGCATCATTTAACAGACAGGTTCACAGAAATCTAGAGAATTTCTGCAAATTGCAAAATCAAATTCTTGATTTGAATGTCCTAATGTATATCCCTTATGTACTTAGCCCCTTAGCCCTACTACCCATATTTACAACCCTTGGGAATATTTTTCTTAGAGAAAATTAGGAACTCATTTCAAAATTTTAATTTTTTATAAAGGGTATGTACAGATTGGCCATAAAGTTCACATGCAATTTAAAATAGTGTGTACTTTAAAATTGCACACGAACCCTGTATCTTAACATTAAGAAACATTAATACCAAGTCTTAAAAATTTAATTATACTTCTATGACTATAGGTAGAAGATGGTACATTGTCAAATATCATGTAAAATTTTGAAATTTGTGACTACAAAAATATTGGCAATGTCTAAACACCGAATTTAATAGCTGTAAGGCAGACTTTCATTGAACATGACCAATTAAACAGATAAATAGTTTATGCAAATAAAGAAAATGTAACAGAGACATAAATAGGTAACTTATATACAAATTCTGGTGTCATATTATTTTTAAGAAATACTACACCCAATAAACATTTATTGGAGTCTCAGCCATACAAGGTACTATAATAGATTCTCAAGGAGAGACAGAAATTATCTTGTTTCCATGAAGTTTGCCACAAAGTTGAACATTGAACTTATCTCAAAGAGCTAGACCATAATCTTAGTAGTAAGTATTTTTTGAGGGAAAACATTGATATTAGATGTATTAGGTGATTCTTCATGGAGAATGAAGAATATGTCTAAATAATAGATAAGATTTGTACATGGACACTTACAAAGGAAGGGTGTGATACTGTAGTTGGTGTGTGATGTTTTTCCAGTTTGGAATATAGCAAGTGATCTCTCATGCCTATACTTTAGGAAGAAGTAGTGAAATTTAGATTTGCACAGTAAATTACAGATGAATCATGGAAAGCCTGGTTTTATATCCTAAGGTGTTTGGATTTTATTTCATAGAGATTGCGGCTATACAGAAGATGTGTAAACTCTGAATCACCCAATCAGAAGGTTTAAGGTGATTAATCTGTCAATAGATGTAGGCTTTATAACATAGGAGAAGGTATTAGAGACAAAAGAAATGATCAGTTGAACAAAATTTATATTAATATAAACATTAAATGATAAGATACAAGAGATAATGGAAAAATAATACAACAAAATTTACTGTCTAACTGGTTACTGGAATAAAAATCAATGATGAGCACAAAGTTTAAGACTCAGTGACTATAACTTTGTAGATATTTAGAGACCTAAGGAGAACTAGAAAATTTGGGGGTAAAATTAAAACTTCCATGTTAGCTATATTGAATTTTAGATTTACTAGGCAGTTCGATAATTGAAGCTGAGTCAAAATAAAGCCTGGATATTTATTTTTGAAAACACATAGCAAGCAATTATGTTATCTACAAGCACAGGAAATTAAGAGAGAAATGGCGCACACCATCTCTTGGTGAGTTACGGTCAGGAGATGGAGAGAGCAAACAGGAGTGATTTTTAAACCATTTACTGTTCTAGAAGCAAAAGGAGAGGACAAGGAAAACAAAGATGGGGAAAAAGGTCAATTCTGAAATCGCTGGTACCTTTAGAAAGCACTTTACTCAGAATGTGAGGATCAAAAGTCAAAAGTAAGAGCAGCATAGGACAATAATAGTGAGCTCTTAAAAGCAAAGATAATCTTATTTATTGCTGTGTCCTCTGATCTTTTCATAGTGCCTGGAACTTTGTAAGCATGAAAGATGAAAGTTTCCCCAGGTGGGGACTGATAAAGAAAACAAGAAGAAATGGGGTCAAGATCACACATTGAGGAAGTAGAGGAGAAAGTGAAGACAGTTCCCTGAAGGGAAAGTTGTATCCAAAACTTAGGAATGTCTTTGAGGTGGTGAGAAAGATGGCGAGAGCGTCCAGCTTAGTGACTTCCATCTTTCCCAAGGCATAGAAAGAAATGTCATCCGTTAAAAAATGAGGGGATTGATTAAGTCCCTAGGGATTTTGGAAAAGGTTTGAAACATCGGTTTGAGGAGATGATAGCTAGGCACAAATAAATAAGCAGAGGAAATAGCAAGGGTCTATTTGTGTTAGGATAGCACAATCATAGCTTGCCTCGATAAAGATAATTTGCATCTTCTTAACAGCAGTATTTGGCTGCAAGTGGGCGAATGTAAATAGTCAGTAAAAATTAATATGAGCAAGGTGGCTTGGTTTTTAAATAAATTCATATTTTTTATAATATGGTCAGTGTTACTGCATATTTGTAATACATCCAAAGGTCTAAAAATCTATAAGGGACTATCCAGAATACAGTTCTTTCTCCAAGAAGTTTCCAGTATGGTTTGTATCATTGGCTTTTTTTAAACCAAATTAATGCTTATAATTAATGCTTATCTACAACATTTTTTACAGTTGCAAAGCTAAACACTAATTCTGAAGAATATTAGTTCTCTAAATAATGCCAAATCATTTTATACATCTGTAACAAAACTATGTAGTAGAAAAAGCAAAGGAATATTTATAGAATATAAGGAATGTCATTAAATAAAACTTTAATTTCATTTAGAAAATTGTTCTATAATAACCTATTTATGTTGTAATTGGTGATTGATGAAGTGATCAGAGAAAGAATATATTGATTGCCAATGGCATTAAAAACTGAGTTCAACGTAACCTGGTTCTTTGCACCCTCAATGACAGAAAAATAATAATAATTTTAAAAACTCAGTTTTGTTTTCTTGTCATAATTATTCACACATAGAAAGCACACGTTTCATACTTTCATCATTTCCTTGGGAATGTTTGAGGAATGAATGACGAGATAGCAAATCAAGGTGCCTTTAATTGTTGTAGTGATGAGCTCTGAAAAGATTCATTCCGATTGGTCCTTCCTTACAGTGAAGGTGGCGATGAGCACAGGGTAAAAATGTAAGAAACTCTGCCCTTATTCAGACCCATGTTTATTTAACTTGTTATTATTCTCTGCATACATCTGAATTTTTTTTCAAAACACCCCTTCTCTGATGATTGTGCTCTAGACAAGCATAGAGTAGTAGTTACTCACAGTGAAGGGAAAGTGCAAGGGGTTGGACTTCACACATCCTTCACAGGCAATTCCTTGGAGGGTACTGTACAAAGGGGTGGAATCCACCCCTTTCTTCTCTGTTTGGGTTGAGCTGGACAAGACAAAGGAGGTCATCCACATGAAACCCTCACATCTATGATCACCCGTTCCAGTCAAGGTGGGCACCAGCTCCGAGTCTTCCAATCCAGATGGGACTCAGATTACCACCCCTGAAGGTTTCCTCTGCAGGTAAAGACATTCCTGGGATGAACTACTTAAACATTGAGTTCACGGATAAGGTTTGAACCTAGTGTTCTCAAAGAATGATCACTGTTTCTGGAGCTTCCTCAGGTAGAAAAGTTGTTTCTTCTTGTTGTCAGCCCAGGGTTGCAGGGTTCTCCACAGCTTGCGATGTTTCATTAGACCTCCCAGCAGGGAGTGTTGGGTTAAGTGTCAACAATTGATGCTGCCATAGAATTCAAGGTGAGGCTGAGAGAAATGAGTTTTGATGTCATTTGTCTCTAGGGAGCTCTAACACCAAAATACAGGAAATTCACGAAGTAATACTATGGTCCTAGGTCCTGAGCACCAAAATAATCACTTAGTCAAATTTGAGTGATGTTAGGACCTTAGTGAATAATTCGCCTTTCTTTCCTCCAAGTAGCATATGTGAAAACCGTGTGCCAATGAACAATGACCTTCAAACTTTTATAATATTAATAATTATTTATTGCTTGACTTCTTGGCTCTGACCAAGTTAGAGAAGGGTAAATGTTTAATGTACAAGACATTCAGGCACTTGGATTTTTGTGATAAACTAGCTCTTCATATTTAATGTCTTACATCCGTTAGGCCCATAATTCTAAAATAAATGGTAGCTATTTGATGCATTTGATCTTTCTACATTAGCAAAGAAAGTCTGTCATTTTAAGAAGAAATTGATGGTACCTAATGGCAAGCCCCATCCATTCTCTGTCCACCCATACCTTAAAGAACAGAATCGTGCTAGATGTTCTGTTAGCTCTCAGGGATTTAAAGGCAGATTCCATGCCACTAACAGAGTTTTTCACATTGTAGGTGGTAAGACGAATGGATAAGTGATAATAGGTCTTTGGGTTTAGTTTAGACATGCCTAGATAAAAAAGGAAGGATTCCTAAGAAATGCATGAGTTTGGAAAGTGCTCTCTGTCTCTATAGGTACCTCTCTCAGATAATAACTGTGGTTAAGATCCTGACTTTGGAGTGAGAGAGTTCGAATCTCATAGATGTCACCTTACAAACTCACGACTTGAAAGAAATTCTTTATTCACTCTTCAGTTTATTCATCTATAGAAAAGATATCATAATTCCGGCTTGTAAAAGAAGAAGTAAGATGATACACCTAACATGTTTTGTGGTATACACTAAGCACTAGGTATTGCTGTCGCTTTTATTATTATTTCTTAATTATTCTCCCCTTCCATTTTCTCCCAAGCAGAGATAATATCCATACTAGTTTTAATAAAACGTTTCATTTTTACATAACATTTGGGTTTTCAGAGATTTGAGGCTTATGGTTTACCTTATTTTTACAAGTCAAGTGTCAGCTAAATAAAATGTTTCCTTTCTCATGTTTAGATGTGTACAGAGCTAAGCACATAGTGTCTACATGGTCCTCGGATCTCCCCTTTCTGTTCTTTGCCCATTATATCATGCTCATGTTCTTAAAAATTACTTTGCTACCTAAAACTTCTTTAGTTATTCTAAGAGTCATCAGGGGAAACATATTATACTGTTCTAAAAATTTAGAAGTTGATTTAGCTCTGTGATTAGGGTGTGGAGACTGTGAATCTTCAATGGAGAAGAGTTTGAACTGTCAAAGTTATCCGCACCAAATTTGACCGTGAAGCAGCCTACTGAGCAGTTTTCCTCATAGAATACACCATGTACTATATTAAAAGCTGCCTCAGGAAAGCTCCAGTTCAGGAGGATGATTCTTTTTAATTTGCTTGGAAATCTACAGCGTATTTGCTTATCTGCTGTAACTTAGGACAGTGTGATAGGGAAGCCCATCTAGTAGAACACCCTTATTTTATACTAGAGGTATTTCCTCAGGTTGATTCTTTAAAAATATTTAAATTTTATATTGGTCACTATTTTTGGTACTTGAAATACAAACACACAAACAAATAACCAAGTCAATTTTCCAGCTGAAACTCAGTTTTTATTCAAAGCTGTGATTCAACCCATTTATCACAGAAGGGATTTGAACCAATTGTCCTTGTGAACTCCATGAACTTCCCCATACAGTAGACTCCAGCTACATGACACGGAAGATCTGACTTCTCTGAAATAACCTGTATCATAACTATGAAATTCACACTGAGTTTTAAAGACTTAATATAAAATGCATTATATAATATATCATTAATAATTTAATATTTATTGCATGTTGAAGTCCTAATAATTTAGTTATATTGAGCTAAATAAAACAAATTCTTAAAATTAATTTCTCTGTTTCTCTTTACTTTTTTTAAAGTGGCCACTAAAAATTAGTGGCTCATATTTTTGTCAGATAGTGCTGTTTTAGACATGTAATTACAGATGCTTTAAAGAATAGCATGAATTAGTGAGCTCTTCAAATATTTAAGACATTTTTAGTGGTGCAATATTTGGAATTTTGTAGTCATTTTTACTTAAAGTCTCATTTTTTCCTCTTATACTTATTTTTATTCATTTCTGAAATATCACCAGTAATTAAATTCCTATAGTAAAAATAAATATATGTATATATAAAATACACATGCAGCTTGAAAATAATAATACTACTCATGATATGAATGGTTTTCTTCAAAAATGGCAGTTTAAGTCACCTATATTGGTAGTAAGAGACCATCATGTATTTAACAGTCACTCGTTTGTTGACATTGTCTGACATTTTATGAGCACCCATCATGGATTAGTTTTAGGTTATGAGGTTGGATAATATTTGTTTCTTGCTCTCAAATAATTTACAATCTAATAGATGAAATAGAGAAGTAGATACCAGTGAGAATATAGAGAAATGAATTTTGGTAGAAGTAAAGATCAGGTGTATGAGAGTGCGGAGTGTAGGAAACCTCTCCCAGGGGCACGAAAGCTGGGTTTGAGGAATCCTTGGGCGAAGAAAGGGCCCGAGCCTTTCACCTGCAGCACGGGCCAAGGCACAGAAGCAGCGGGAGGATCTTCTAGGAAAGCAAACGTGTTCTCTGTGCTTAAAAAAATGGTGTGTTTGCTCTTGGAGAGAAGCAATGGAGACTAAAGGGGGAGTCAGGTTGTGGTAAGACCTTAGATTGGGCCAGATGATGCTAAAATTCAGGATTCAACAAATATGAGATCATACAGAGTGATCTATAATCTATGATTCTAGAGTCATACAGATTATAAAAAATAAATACATAAGAATACAGTGAAAGGGAATTTGTGACCTGAAAGCTCATTCTAGCAGAAGCCTGAGGGGATACTTCAGGATGGAAAGAGGAGAGGTGAAGAAATCAGTTAGCAGGTCCTTGCTGTGGTGCTGACAAGCATTTGTGACTGCCGTAGCCAAGGAATTTATATTCAGTAAAAAGGAAGGGAATAAATAAAATACATCTCATATAGGTTTCTGCCCTGGATTATACAATATTGTTTTGAAACATAGGGAACATAAGGAAATGAGCTTGATTGGTCATACGGACATACAGAATTTGTAGTATCTGATTATCATCTAATAATTAATAACATATATGGGCCTGAAGATGCAAGGTAGGAGAGTCAATATTTAAGAAAAAGTGTTATGAATGTGTTTGCAGATTGAGCTGTCTCAGAAATAAAATGCAAAGTGACAAGAGGAAAGGACCAAGGACTAAGTCTTTTGATGAAATTAGGAGTCATTAGCGATATATCCAGAGAGAATTTATATTATATATTTTTCAAAATTACTAATGTAATCTGTGGCTTTGGTTGACCAGGACTGCTCTAAAAAACAGATGTTTTATAATTTCACTAAATTATCATCATTTTGCCAGTGATAAATGATGGGAACCATGCTATTATTCAAAATTATGTAAATCAAATATAAAAATATATTACTTGGCATGCATAGTATGCCTGTGATGAATTTTTCCAGAGTATCACAATTGATATGAACGTTCCTCTTGAAGCTTACTGAGAAAAGAGGATGTGATTATGGAAAGAGGACTAAAACCTATCATTCTCAATTGTAACTATGACTTACAAAAGTCTTTGAATATAAATGGTATAAATAAAACAATAGAAAAAAGCAGTAATTTGGTTTACCAATATTGAATAAAAATTTTATTGATGAATCCACGGTGGTTGAGTTGTTTCAGCAAACTTGAAACATTCTGTGGAAGCAGGTATCTGTGACAGCAGAAGTCTACCTGCTCTATGGAAAAGCAACAAGTTTTGTACAGCTGTCATGCTCTTTGTAGAGACAACTATTGCATCCATATAGATTCTGTGAGAACAATAATATGGCACACACTGAAGACAAATTCTGACTACATTTCTGTAGTTAACAATAAGTGTTTTATGCAGAATAAAAGAAAACCTTCAATAGCAAAACAACATAATGAACCCACACCTAATGATGCATCTTTGTTGTGTATGGTGCAAGTTAGATCATTTTATTTTAAGATGTACATCAGACATCAAAAAGGTTCAGAGAGAACAACAAGGATACTTATAAATACATTAGGATTTACTCATATGATGAGTGATTGGAAAAACAACAATTGCAATGGTATATACATGAGGAAATCAAGACAGGGCCTTTTGGTTGAGAGAGTCCCAAATGTGAAAGCTATGATAGAAAATGATTTTGAGGTCTTCTTTATTCTACCCTTTTTTTTTTTTTTTAAAGATAGAGGCTTGTGGCTGTTAAATTTGTTAGAAATATACTGACCAATACAATTTAATAGAAATAATTAGGAGTGGTTTCAGCAGTGTACTTACTGATGCAATTTATGGTCAGTTATAGGCTTTATTTTCTGAAAGTTTACAGAATAAGCATGCTGGCAGGATATTTTTTAATGGACTTGGGTCATTTTAAAAGATGGATTAAAATCATTAATATCATTTGCAGTTATGTGCGCTGCAGCCATAAAGCGCCATTACTCATTGGTCCTACTCAGGCGACACACGAGCAGTTGCTGGATTGATCACATCTGCAGCTGGATCACTTACTGGCTCATTAATTTTTATCATATATTGAGTATTCTGACCTGGGACATCAGCTTTCGAAATAGCCACTTGTCTTCTTTCCCTGGGAAAATCGCTACTGGATGCATTTTTAAAATGTGGATCTAATTTATTTTGTTCTCGTTGAACATCTGTGGGAGTGGAAGTCTGGGAAACAAGTGTTTAGGTTTACATGTACTCTGGGATTCGTGTCACCTCTGTGTCCCCTCCTGCGAGATCCGTGAATGCAAACTCGTTTAGGGGATAAAGCGGGCCTTCAGCCTTTCCCCACAAGGCCATCCATTCTGCCTTCATGTCAGCACCCACCCACAGACACTTAGTTTTCACTCTTCCTGCCACATGGTAGTACTTTCAGGAAAAACAAAAGAATTTGGATGACATTCTTCTGCCTTCACCGTCTCGCCATGTCCCCAAATCTTCTCCAAGAAGATAGACATAGAAAGCCCGTTTCCACCTGCTGTGATAGAGCTCACTGCCTGGACCGCACGGATCCCCATTCTACTCACTCCATCTTTCTTTTCTAAGAGTCACAGGATGGCAACTGTCTACACCACAAATGAATAACCTTTCTGCATAATTTAGGGACTTGAACTCCCTGACACGGCTTTTTCATCTCCTGCCACAGCCATTCTTATCCCATTTCTGGTTCTAACTCCAATATTCTATCTACCGAATTGGGTCATAACTGGCTATTGGTGTCTTGCTTTTTCTAATAAGTTTCTGAAATAGTAAAAATCACGTCTAAAGAAGGAAATGCTTAGCACTAGCAAACGGCTGATGTTGGTTTCGTATCTGTGATAACCTGGGAGTAAGACCCACACTGAGGCTTTTCCTCACATTCCAAACCGGGCAGGTCAGCTGCTTGGTCACAGCCACTGTACTGTTGACTAGGACGTATGTCACTGTGCAAGATTATTGTCCTCTGTTCTTTGTCTAGCCAGGTGGCTCTTTGAAATAGACATGTTTTGTTTGTGTACCACTCTAAAATCTCCGTGTACATTCAACCCAGGACTCTGCCTTCTTTTAATCTAACCTCTTCATTTTTTTCGCACATCTATTTTGTATTTTTCTCATCTGAAAAAATCTATCATTTCTACTTCCCCTTTTATTTTCTCTCTTCTTAGTCTTCACTTTCCACCGTTTCTTCCTTCCTTTCGTGTGACCGCCTCTGACCTCTCATCCCCGTGAATCTGTGTGTTCGGAGGGCAGAAGATCCTTCTCCTTTAAGATAATTTAGTGACCCAAAAGAAAACCACTGTGTCCCCCGATGGTGGTGTGTCGGGGGAATCGTGAACTCCCCTTACTGTTACAGAGTGATGGCCGCAGGGTCAGAGCCCCCTTCTGTCTATGCCCATCATCTTTAGACTCAGAGTTATCTAATGGAGCAAGAAACAGAATTTTTCTTCATTAGGGCCTTACAACTAGGAAAGGATTTCCTAAGATTTATTTATTTATTTTATTTTTTAAAAACAGCCCCTCAAGTATCCTTTTTGAATGAAGGGCTACTGTGTCAAAGTCCACGTGGCAAAGCTGATTGTTTTACACACATCTGTTCAGAGAGTTAATTGTATAAAAGAGAAGACTCTCAGAAAATAGATGGCTTTGATAAAGCAGATTTTATAAGACTCCCCTGGTTTCTTCAATTCATCACACTATTGCAGAGATTTTCCCCTGGCCATGAATGGATGTAATTTTCTCTTTTGTGGCACAACTGGGGGTGTTTATTTTCCCGCTGCTCAGTGGTAGCTGAAGTGCTGTAGGGAAGATGCTTCTGTGGTGTCTTCCCCAATCTGCTCGGTCCCCGTGCAATCTAATAAATTGTCCCGTTGAAGAGCAACTCAGCACATTCATGATCTAGCAGCAGTGGGTGAGGAGGTCAGCGTCCTGCCTTCTGCCCCTGCTCCTTCTTTCTTTGCTCAGCAGTGCACTATTTGGTTGGCGTTATTTAGTCTGATTCCGCACTGTCTCCCCCTCTTTCCGCAGGCCACTACCTTGTGAGTGGCTTGTGTTTCTCCCTGGTAACTGTTGCTTCCCACCCTCTCTCCCACCTGTCTCTTGATCTCCTTTTTTGTGAGCCAGATGTGAAGCTGACACCAGGCCTTGATTGAAACCCTTGAGTCACTCTTTCACTGCTCGCTATTTCTACATCTTGTCTCTTTTATCTGGATTCAGCAAGTGAAGGTTATAGAATTAAGCAGGTCTGGGAGAGAATTGGACTTTAACTCTTTGCAAGCATTCTAGTGTGGCTGATAAGAGTCCTGTTGAAAGAGCAGAGTAGCTACTTCCTAAGCTGCTTGATTCCAAAGACAGCAAAATGTGCCGTTCCTGGAAAACCCTTACTTGCAAAACACTCAAAATTTTGCTTTCGGAGTTAAATGTTTCTGCCTCAGAACATCGTACACATTGCTTTTTTTGACTTTCATAGCTCTTTATACTGACCTCTGGGTTCTGCAACTCTGCTGCAACAACATCTGCTCCTTTTTGCACTCAAGGCTTTTGCCCCCGGGAAGGGAAACAGGACTCTGAGAAATCTGTGCCGGGGGAATTGCTACAAAGCAGAACTTAAATACACTGATGAGAAGAGACTCTGAAAATATGGCACAGCCTGGTGAAACCACCTGCGGCTGGTCAGGGTGTGAGGGAGGGTCTGTCGTATCACAGGTGGCCAAAGGAGGCCAGACAATTAGAAATTACTCTGAGCACAAATTCTCTTCCTAGACTACCTTGATTCCATTGATAAACATCATGGACTCTTCTGCATGTGTCTGAAATGTGGAATGTTCTCAGGGGGGAAATAGAAAAGAGGGGAGAGGCTGGGGGAGGGCGTGGGAGAGAGCAGGACGGGGTGGGCTAGCTGGCCAGTGGCAGAGGGGTCAGGAGGAAGCTCAGAGTGAAGGCCAGTCTAGAGGCCAGAACATACCCACCCGAAGGGCGTCTTAGTGCTGCCTACTTGTAGGTTTCGGACGAGTAGTAGAGAAACTTAAACACACTCAGCTAAGACAAATGTTTCTTTTAAAGTCTCATAATGCACTATTGTGTGGAACATATCTGGTAGATTAATGACCAGCTGTGGTAAAGGCCTGGAGCCCAATTTTAAGCTAGTGATAAATATCCCGGATTTGGAGGATTAAATGCTTTTGGAGCTAAGCTATATTTTATGAAATGATAAAAACAATTACTCTACCACGTATAGAATCTTCACACACTGAAACCAAATTTAATTAGCTATGTCTTCCCAGATGAGTTTGGAGAACAAATAAATATAAACATATATGAGTCATTTCAGTTTCGTGTGTGCTAAATGTTTTCCTGTCTTTCTCTTTTATAATATTTTCATATATATTTTCTCAGGTGCTCTCTTTCATATATATATTCCATGTGCTCTCTTTTTTGATTTCCTTCTTCTGAGCAAAGTTATCCAAATTTCAAACATGGGAAACCCTGGTTATTTCAACAAGTTTAATGCACTTCCAGAAATGGTGAAGTTATCTACCAATGCAAGTTATCCACAAATCAAAGATCAAATGAACAAGTTTATCCAGTACTCTAGATTTCAGGATAGTCTGAGGATTCACTGAAATAAAATAAATGATACTCTTAATGAGTTCAAAGAGACAAAGTACTTTCTCTTTTTTGTTAGGTATTACTGTATCGTTACCATTTCTTGAAACCATACAATCATGTGTGGGGGTGTATACACAGATAGTTTAAAATGTTTAATGTCCACACATTTTCAAAGCTATTACATGAAAAATAAAGGACATGAATATACTCTTCTCCTTTCCCCTGCGAGCTACATACATTATAAGGTGCAGTTTCTCCTATTAGAGGCTACCCGCATTCAAATCTCAATTGAGGGATTTATCTGTGGAAGAATTTTTGGCAAGTTACTTAACCTCTGTATACGTTAGTTTTCTCATACTAGAACCCCATGAAGATTAAATGAGTTGTATAAAGTGCTTACGGCAGTGCTGTGAATGCATTTTATTCTATAGAGTTGCAGGGGACGTTTCCATGACTAAAAGGCACTACAAAGTGAGAGGATGCAAGGGCTATCCAGCACATCTTTGTGTTTTTACAGTATTCTGAGCTTTACTATATGTGATACGTCACATAGTATTATAATTTAGTATAAATTAGGCTGTTTGTTTCTGATTTTTTTCCTGTGAGGAGGAGCTTCTTATTCTTGTAATGGCGAATGGGAGTCTGGAGCTCGCTGAGGTTGACTGGTGTGGTTTGCAGGATGAGAGCTCCTGGTCGAAGACGTGTTGCCTGGGTGCAAACCTGGCTTTACGGCTAATGAGCTGGGTGATCTTGGGGGATTAGCCTCTCTGTACCTCAAATTCCTCATCTGTAAAATAGTGTTTTTCCTATGATTGTCAGGAGGCTTACTTTAGTTTTATGTAAAAGGCTCAGATAATGCTTGACTCGTACTAAGCACTCTGTAGGGCTATTATTATTTTTACACCGTTTTTTGTAATTAAGTGCATCCATAACTTTACATAGCAAGAAATCAGTAAAGACAGACTAAGAATTCTGGCCTTGAAACTGAAAATATTAAGGTTAATATATTATCGTACCAGGATTTCTCTGAAAATTAATGACAGGACATTTATTCTACTCTATATGCTAAGTATTCTCAGATTCACTTTACATGGATTTTTTAAAAAAATTGTTCCTCACTGCAACTACCTGAGCTAAAACATTATTATACCCACTTTATAGATACTAAGGCAGAGAGACATCCCATCATTTGCCCAAGGCTAGCCACAATTCCAACAAAAAAAAAAGTCTAATTCCAGAGCCTGGAAAACATACTGCAATTTTTAAAATTTAGTTTGTATTTCATAATCATAACTTAACTCCGCAATTCAGCCAGACGTAGAGAGAAATAAAGGAAAATATGGGGCCCGGAGACCCGCCGTGAGAGCTCCAAGATTCTGGGGAGTGGCGAGCAGGTGGGCGGAGGGCGCCCTCGGGGCTGCGGGGGGACGGTCTGGGGGTGAAACAGGGCGTGGCGCCCCTTTGCTGCGTTGTCCGCGGTGGGTAACGGGGATCCTCCGCTGGCCCGGTCGGCCCTCGGCCCGAAGCGCTCCGTGGCCCCGCCTGGCGCCGCGCTCACCTCGCCGGAGCCACGCGCTCGGCCTGGACGCTGCAGATGAGAAGCCGGACCGTTCCTGGGGGGTCCAGCGCTGGCCGTGGACCAGGTGCCAGGACCAAGTTCCCGTCTTCCGATTTCTCCCCGGAGACGGCCTTGCCACCGCGCCGTGTCGCCACCGTGGGCCGGGACCCAGGGGTAATTCCGTGACAGCAGGAGCCTGCGGGACAATTCCTTTCTGTCCTGCGCTCAGAGCGCGGAAGTTGTTGCCTGCCTGGAACTTTGCTGCCGAAGCTCGTCCCTGAACACAGCTGTGCGGACGAGACAGCCCCCAGCCTCGAAGGCCTGCGGTCAGCAGCGACGTGGGAGGCCGCGCTGGGTGGACCTGCTGGTTCCGAGCACCGCAGGACGCGCGGCAGGTGCAGGGCGGCGCCACGCGAGTTTAAATCGTACTAAACGTAGCACGTTCTGCAGAGCGGTGCAGCCCTGCAGGACTTGGGTGATACGTGCAAACGCGGCCAGAAGGTGCCACGGTGGACGGAGGCAGAGCAAGGAATCGGGCAGCGCCGAGGACCGGAGCGTGGCCGGCGCGGCTGGACCCACGGGCCACTCTCGGAGCCGGCGCTGCGGGGACGCGGCGGAGCGCCCGGGTGTGGCGGACACACCTTACGTGGCAGTGGATTAATTCAAGGACTGACGTTTCTTTGATGTGAGTCTGTGACTCCTGGAACAATTTCATGAAGGTTTAAAATCACAATTATCTGACGAGTAGCTGATTATCTTCAGGAACACATATGCTAGTACCTTTTAAAGTTATGGAAAAAAGCTCATCAATTCTTTTTTTTATAATTTTATTGAATCATAATTCTGTACATTGGTGCAATCATAGGGCACGATTCATATACATTCAGAAATGTTTTGATCGTACTGTTACAGTTAGCCTTCATGGCATTTCCTTGATCACTATATAAAGACA